>JBDJHY010262580.1:0-10480 GCA_039654485.1 Withania somnifera
CAAGTCATAAATGACTTGGGGGAAACTACCGAAATGCTCTAGAATGTAAAACATTGCATATTTATAAAAAATAACCATGATGATCATTACTATAAAATAGAGAAAGAAACTATTAAATTTACCATGAATCTCACTTATATATTTGGGATGAGTTATACTCATTCAAGCAGATTTTTGGCCAGCTCATGAGAAGGTATAGATCTGTTTTGAGATGTTATATTCATACTAATGGGTGAACTAAAAGTTATAACATATACACACATAATATGATTAGGGAACACGAAGAGAAAAAATCAAAATCATCAAACAGAAAAAGATAAAAAAATAAAGTAGTTGGATGAAGCAGTCCTTCGTTGCAATGTGGCTACAACCACACGAAGTTTCTTGTGATGGATATCATGCCTTAATTATTAGATAAGTTGAAATCTAAAATTTCTATAAGTTAAAAACTATAATGATCCTGTAGGAAATTTCTTGCGTTTCAGTGAAAATAACAGTTTTACCCTCTTTATATTTGTCTAGTATGGTCCATTAGTGCAGTAGGTGTGGTGTTTGGATGAGATTTTTGTTAGTTTGATTTATGGAAAGGTTCATATGGTATTATGGTTGAATTTATCACTATTTTGAGATTCCTAGCTTTGAATGGAATTTTTGACAGGCTTTTTATCTAGAAGGACCTTTGTTCTGAGTTTTAATGGCTTTGTTGTGGTTTTATGAGTTTAGATGAGATAATATAAAAATTTAAGTTCAAGGTTTGACTTGATCAACTTTAGGGTTAGAGCGCTCAAATTCAAATTTCATTGACTCCATTGGATTCAGGGGTATTTTGGCCTAGGAGGACGTTCAATTTATTTTTTGAAAGTTCAGGGGGTATTTTGGTTAAAAATTATTCTTGTTGGTTATCGGTCCAATAAGAACTGTATTCATTATTTGATGACTTCATTGAGTCCAAAATATCGAGTTTAGTATGGTTTCGTATATGGTTTTTATGTGCAAGATTTAAAATAGATTCCGATAGTCCGTTCAAAGACTTTATTTTTGCTGAGTTGTGCTGGTGCAAAATGATCTGGTGCACTGAGTTTCCCTTCACATCCTCAAGGCCCTTGAACCCATTTATGAAGCTTGGAAAACTCCTTTGTGTTTACAAGATCCCTGTCGTATCACAGAGAAGGAATTCCTTCAGCATCGCAATCGCGGGGGGTTGAGTCGAGATCTTGAAGGAGAACTTTGGGGATAGATCGGGTTTATTCTTCGCGAAAGAGATGGATAGCCCATGATCACAAAGAAGACACTATAAAGGACAGTGATAAACGCCATTTTTGATTTTTTATTCCATATCTCTAAATTAGGAGCTCGCAAATTCATTTTGGGGAGATTCTAAAGATGTTTTTCAAGATCAAAATATTGGATAAGTTTATAAATTAATATTTAATCATTTCCCGACTATTATTTCATGAATTCATCTTTAGATCTTAATTTTTTAAATTTAATTTTTTTTAGTAAGATTTGAAATGGTATTTGATTATTTTAAGCTTAATTTTAATTCATAAATTAATTATTTAATATAATTCTAGTTTTTTCCTTGTGGGCTCAAGGTTGACTTTTGGATTGACCTTTTTGATCCAGTCCAGAGATAGTGTAATATGGGTATTGTTGGAGTTAGAGGTGTCAAACGGGCGGGTTAGTCTGAAATTAGAGAGCTTAAAATGGGAATAGCAAATTGGGTTAGGTTATGACCCACCCAAATTTTCTTTAGGCTACATTGAGTTGGTTCATGACCCGCCAATTTGATCCGCTTAATCTAAACAATTCTAACATACTTTTGATACCTTTTTAGATGAATGATGTACTTTTATGGAAACAACTAGTATATTTGTGAGGTAATTTGTACATATTTTCATACACTTCATGGGAAGTCCATAAAAGGACCTGACACTAATTCTATGAAAAATTACAACTATGAACACATAAAAAATAATAATGAAAATGCATTTCAAAACAAATAAAAAATTAATAGGCTAAATAATCATCCTACTAAGAAAGAGAATGCTTCGGTACAACTCTATAATGAGATGAAATGGGTTCAGTTCATTGGTTCAATCAAAATAGAAGCGGTTTGAGTTGGGGAATGAATTAGGCTCACCTTAATATTATTTTCAAGAATGGTTTAAGTTAAATGGGATAAAAAATGAACCTTTTAAATTATTATATATCCAATTGGGAGGGTTGGTCGAGTTATCTATAATTAGACTTAATTTGACATCCCTACTTGGACTCATGGTCACTTATACAACTCATTTTATTTATAAATTAGGAGCGTTCTGAGGCTATCCTAAAAGGGAAAGCTTATCGTTGATCCTTAGAGACATGCGGTTCAGCTTTGAGGTAGTTTATGAGTTAGGTTTCTCCAAACTTTATCTCAATAGTGACTTGTTGTGTAAAACATACTATGGGTTGAGGGAAATTAGTGATTCAGGGGCTTTAGATTGATTATTTGATGAGGCCCATGTAAAGGTTTGTATTTCCTTACTCTTTTATTATGATGCCCAAATGGGGTCTTATTTTGCATAGCTTAGTGATGCTCGTGTGGGGACATGTGTTGCCTTTCAGTACAAGAGATCTGATTTATTCTTTTGGTGTTTGAGAATATACTTGATAGACTTTGGTGCTACGATACTTGGAATCTTGGCTTGATATTGAGGTTATGAATCTGGTTTGGCGAGTTGACTGATACTATGAGGTTTTGTTCACGCTTCTATGAATATGTAACACTTTATGCATGTTTCATGCTTATAACCTAATCTTAGCTAGGTATTCATAAGAAAAATAAAAATTTTAGCTAAGTTTTGTTCCATGAGTAGAGACTACGGACCGTGGAACCCATTCCATGGGCCATTGACCTAGTTGTGAATTGACCATATAAAGCTTCCTTTCCACGAGCCATAGTACAACCCAGTTATGAACTCACCCGATAAATCTTCCTTTCCCTGAGCCACAGTATGACCCTTGGAATGCATTTCGTGGGTCCTATTGGAAATCATGGACTCATTCCAGAGGCTTTGAAAAGGGTCACTCAAACAATGATCCATTCCATGGATTGTGGAATGAGTTGACGCATGTCAACCAAATAATAAAATTAATCAATCATCGGGCCCAGTCCATGATCCATCTCACGGACCATAGAATAGAAATGGGATCGTACAATCATTTGTAGAAACCAAACAAAACACTATGAAACCACAAAACCACGATCCATTCAAGATTTCTTTCCATAATCTTAGTAAAAAATCATCATAACAGTTACATGAGACTTTAATAGGGGTATCCTTTCATTCCTATATCCATGTTTCTCTTAAACTTTCAATTATGTTTTTGTAATTCAAACTCTAGGGTTTTATCCCAATCATGTTTCTATGTTTAAATTAAGTTTTCCTTTAATATATCATGTCTATTATCTATGTTTCTATGAATTTATATGTCTTTCCATGATTTATTAATAATCATCGTAGTGTTTTTAGATTATGCTCAAGTTTTAATTACTTGAACCTAGTTAGTACTCAATTTCTAGAATTTTTCTTGGTTTAATAAAATTTAAGCTTCCTACAGTAGTTACTCAGAACATTGGTATTGAAACCTTTGATTTATAGGCTAAGAAAATATAGCATGACTATCGAACTCAGTTTTTAGTTAATAAAATATATATTGATAGTCTATGCTCAATTTCTATGGTCAGTGTGATACTGAAATATGTCCTCATGGACCATGAATAATATCAGTTGGTCATGTGCGATCGATATTTTCAATTTTAGGAGTAGAAATTAGCACTAAATGGATTTAGGTTCCATATAACCCCAATCCCAACACTATGCTACCATCGTAGAATTTCAGCCTTATAAGCCTCTAATTAGTTGATCCATGCCTGTCATGTTCTATTTGGAAAGGTATAAGGCACCCTCCCAACTAGGGTTGTATGTTGAATCTATGTTGCTCACATGGTTTATTCTGGTTAAGAGAAACTCCAATAGTATTTAGCTGAAATCTGTTATACAGTGTCTACAAATTATTTGACTAACTAATTTTACTTTAACATGTTAAATTTCAATCTTTATCTTGTATATTGATTCTCATTTTAGTTACATAAAACATGAGTCATTTTATTTCAATTTCACACACTTTACATCAATATGTTCTGCTTAGACTTGTTACACCTTGAAAATCAGACGTGATGGAACCTACCTTCCAAACCCGATAGGTAAGCCTAATTCATATCTTGAACAATTAAAAGTGGAAAGTAATGACAGTAAATAAGCCGAATAAGTCAAAATGATTATCATTATAAAACTAAGGGTATTAATCCAATTAAGGAGCTTATACAAGGAAACACACTGGTTTTACAGGTCTCTAGAAAGTAATGACTCAAATACTAAGATAAAGAACCCAGTACACTGATGGAGAAACAATTAACTATCTCAGACAACTCAAATATCCCTGGACTGAGAAGGAATGGAAGGTCACGAAGTCCAGGGCTTGGTAACTGCACAAAAGTGCAGAAAAGAAAGAGTGAGTACTAAAACAATAGTACTCAGCAGCGTCCTCGGTGACCTAACTATAAAAAGAAACAAAATGCCCCTAATCTCCAAACTGTTCCTCTAGAAATCTACAACCTGCAATAAATATACTCAGTATCCCAACAACAACTTATACAGATAAATTAAAATATGAGAAAAATATCCAACTCTACAAGTAATATGATGGAAATAAAGTATCACAAAAGTCAAGTCTACCAATAAACCAAGTCTTCCACAGGGAACTCAAGCCTAGAAACAACTCATAATAGCTAACATTCCCCAACTCATCAATAATATTCAACATCAATCTTCATGTTCGGGTATCTATTCTGGGACTCGGCTATATCTTTCAAATATATAGGCATCCGGTTAGGACCTCGGTTGTGTCATTTTAATAACATAGGCTCCTGGTAAGAGCCTCGACTATGCCTTGTTCACAATATCATGCTATCTTCATAATATAAACACAGGTCAGAGCCTCGACTGTGTCTTTACTATAATCTCAATCAAGGCACCATAGAGAATAAAAAATCAATATCAACAAGTAAGATGATTTTATTAAGACATAATTCAAGATTCATAGCCAAGTTTTATCAATGAGTAATCATCACATATAAACCATCGAAAGTAGCATACGTTGAGATTTCAATATAATACATAAAGCCCTCTTGGGAATCTTCAATCAAGAATAATTGTTTTATTCCAATTTAACCTCTGGGCATTAGTATTTTCGATATCAAGGTTTTTATTTCTTTATCGTGTACATCTTTATAATCAAGTATACTATCAAGTCTCAATTCTTGTTCAAGTTATCATTTCAATATTTTGAACCAACAATTTATAATAAAACTCAAGTGAAGTCATGATTCAACAAATTCATTACCCTAATTGTTCATTTTAAACCAAACATGATAGATAAAACTAATCTCCCGAAGAACCTATATCACCCCAAGCCACAAGATGATTATCAAAGTAATTGTTAACAATTTATAGAAAGCCATCAAACCTCAACTTGCCTTAATTTTGAAGAACCAAACTACTCAAGTGCTTTCCCCTTTTAATTAGCCTTCAACCGTGCAAAATTTGGTGACCCAAACAAGAATTACAAGAAAATATTCACTAATCATTCTCTAATCAACACCAAATTTCAAATAATCAAGGTGTATTAGAAAACCAACTCCGGCCCACTTGCTCAAGATCAAAACTTGGTCATAAAATGACGTCACACCTTACTCTGGGATGTTAAATACTAATTTCCATTGAAAACCCATTCCATTTTATTGAGAAAATTTCAAGTTTTAACCATTTTCGAGTTCTACATTTAACTCACTTTTAGGTTTCAAAACTATAAAATTATTGATGGAAATTATGTAAGTGGCTTAAAATAGATGGAAACAGGTTTAGGAAAATCACCTAATTGATTATCTTCGTAAATCCCCCAAATAGGGTATTGAGAGGTTTTGCATAAAGAAAATGAGCCTATTTCTATTTTTCAAAAAGCACAGTGATTTAGAACATTCACCGCATTCGCGGTGCCTCTCCATGATCATGGAGGTCAAAGTTCATTAGTGTATCATGAACGCGGTCAAGCCCTCGCGAACTTCCACTTATGGAAAGATTACTCTTCGCAAACGCACCTACCATATCAAATGCGATGAAGGAAAACATTAACTAACACGATTGCAACCTATACATCCGAGCACAAAAAAGGTGGTTATGGACAACAACAAAAAACAACAGTTAACACATAAGGAAACTCAAGGTTCATTCAGAATCTTGTAACAACAAACCATATGTGTGAAAATACTATTTTTGACGTTTCAGATTAAACGGTACCATAAAATCTGCATACGAGGTTTCCTTGATCCGGTATTCACTAAGGGTCCATTTTTAATTAAAATAACTAAAATGACCAATATGTCCTCGAGGATTACGAAAAACATAAAAGACCTTATTCTAGAACAAATTCCACCTCCTAAAATCCAACAGAACCATTTGATTTTTTATCCGGGTACTCTAAGACTAGATGCCATCCAAAGTCAATAATTTCAATTAAAACTTCAACTTTAGCCGGTCTAAACACTCAAACTCACCATAAAAGGTCTAAAATAGGAAACGAGAGTGGAACTAGATGAAACACAACATTCCGGTGCTGAAGGATCTAACAAAATTCTGATACGAGGTCCTAAAATCTAGATGAACCCTAGGGTTTCTCATTTTGAACTTAAAGGCTCCAAAACTCTAAATTCTAAAACGTCTATATAAATCTCATCCCGTACCCAAACTAATCCAGAAACCACACTTAATTTCATATAACAAAACTATGAGAAGGGTAAAATAATCAAAATACTCCAAAAAAGAAAAAAAATAACCTTTAGGGTCATTGCAACATCCACCACTAAAAACGATATTCGTCCTCAAAGATAAGAAAAAAAGTACCTGGATGGTCAAATAGCTGAGGATATTGGCTATGTATATTAGACTCAGTATCCCAAGTAGCCTCCTAGATTGATCGATGTCTCCTCTACACCTTCACAACAAGTATCTCTTTGGTCTGAAGCCTCCGAACTTTTTTATCAAGAATAGCAACTGGTTCCTTCTCAAATGATAAGTTTGGGTCCAAAATTAAGGCATCCTACTGAAGCACATGAGACTTATTAGGCATATACCTCTGAAGCATATAGACATAAAATACCGGATTTACCATAGAAAACTAGGTGAAAAAGCTAACTTGTAAGACATACATCTCTTCCTCTCTAGAATCTCAAAGGGTCCAATAAAACAAGGACTCAACTCCTCTTTCTTCCAAAATCTCATCACAACCTTAATGGGTGGTACTTTTGACTACACTTTGTCACCCTCCATGAACTCCAATGGCCTAACCCTCTTATCAACATAGCTTTTCTGTCTACTCTTGGAAAAAAGTAATTAATTCTGAATCAATATAACTCTATCCATGAAATCTGGCAACAAATTTTTTCTCCAACGTCTCTCTTAAGAAGTCTCAAATCAACTAATTGGAGATCTACACCTCCTTCAATATATGTTCCATCTGATGCTCGAATGGTAACTGTTGTTATAGGCAAACTACATAAGCAGTAAGAACTAGTCCTAACGACCATCAAATTCAATAAAACAAGCATGTAACATGTACTCAAGCACCTGAATAGTACACTCAGACTGGCTATTGGTTTGAGGATAGAAGGATGTGCTCATATAAAACTAAGTCCTATCTCATGCTGGATAGTACTCCAAAAGTGTAAAGTAAACTTTATGCCTTAGTCAGATATGATAGAAATAGGGTATCATAAAACTGCACTATTTGGCTAATGTAAATATCTGCCAACTCCTGAGTACTATACCTCACCTTTACTGGAATGAAGTGAACAGACTTGGTAAAATAATCAACAACTATCCAAATGAAATCATAACCACCAGAAGTAGTAGGAAACCCAACAATGAAATCCATCTTTATATGCTCCGACTGGGGAATAGGTATCCATTGTAACTCACCTCATGGCCTATGAAGGTCAAATTTCACCTGCTGGTAGTTTAAGCACCTAGAAACAAAGTCTTCGATGACTTTCCTCATACCACACCACTAATAATGTTGACTCAGGTCATGATACATCTTTTGCGTCCCTGGATAAATGGAATATCTAGAATTGTGGGCATTCTCAAAGATCAATCTCACCAACCTACAAAATTTAGGGATGAAAATCCTTCTCCTAATACTCAAAATACCCTAAAAATCTAACTTGGTCATCTTGTCCTCCAACTCACAGAAACTTATCATGGATGATCGTCAACTTAGCATCATCCAACTAAGTGGCACGAATCTGCTCTATCAATGAAGAATGGTTCTTTACACATGCAAGAACACCAAGTCTGCAATCTAATGAAGCTATTCACTAGAATCTGAACATCTCTATCAAATGGTCGCTCATCGGCTTGAATATAAGAAGAAATACCCATGCTTGAGGACTTCCTACTAAGGGAATCCACCATGATGTTAGCGTTGCCCGACTGATACAAAATAGTGATGTTATAATCCTTAAGCAACTCCAACCAATGTTGTGTCCTCAAGTTAAGATTATTCTGATTGAAAATGTACTGAAGATTCCTATGGATGGTGAACACCTTACAATGCACTTTATATAGGTAATGTCTCCACAACTTCAATACAAATACCACCGCTACTAACTCTAACTCATGAGTAAAGTATTTCTTCTCATGTACCTTCAAATGCCTCGAAGCATTACTACCTTACCCTAGTGCATCAAAACTCCACCAAACCAACCTTAGAAGTATTACAGTATACAGTGAAGCCTTTGCCCTCTACAGGAAAAGTAAGAATAGGAGCTGACCTCAATAATGATTTGAGCTTTTGAAATCTCTCCTCACACTCTTCAAACCACTAAAAAGGAATATTCTTTTGAGTTAGTCTAGTCAATAGAGTACCCATAAAAGACAACAAAGCTCTGAATATCATTCATTATGGTGGATCTCAACCAATCACATATTGTTGTAATCTTGGCCGGCTTAACAATAATACCTCCTTGGACAACACATGCCCTAAAAATTCCATGAAACTTAACCAAAAATCACACTTTGAGAATTTAGAATACAACTTCTTATCTCGTAATATTTGAAGTACAATCCTTTAGTTCTGAACATGATCGACCTTACTTTTGGAATAAACCAAGAAATCCTTAATGAAATCAATCACAAAAGAATCCAAATACGGTCGAAATACATCGTTCATCAACTCCATGAATGCGATTGGGGCATTAATAAGCCCAAAATACATCACCAATAACTCAAAATGCCCATATTTGGTGTGAAAGGGCGTCTTTGAAATATCTGAAGGTCTAATCCTCAATTGATGGTACCCGAACCTTAAGTCACTTTTAGAGAAGATTGAGGCTCGTTGGAGCTGGTCAAACAAATAATCAATGTATGGAAAGGGATACTTGTTCGTCATGGTCACTTTGTTCAACTGTGTATAGTCAACACACATATGGATGGAACAATCCTTCTTCTTTGGAAATAGGACTGCTGCACCCCGTGGTGACATACTAGGATGAATGGAGCCCTTGCTAAGCAAGTCCTATAAATGCTCCTTCAACTTAGTAGGAGCCATGGAGTAAAGGAAATGGAATTGGTACCCGTCTCCATATAAATACTAAAATTAATATGCCTATCCGGATGAACACCAGGAATATCCGTTGGAAACCCATCAACAAACTCTTTAACTATAGGAACCGACTCCAAGGAAGGGGATAAACACCAGAATCTTGAAAATAGTCCAAATAATACATACATCCCCTCCCAATCAACCTTTGAGCCTTAAAAAATAATATACAAGGATAAGACCACACATACCCTTTCACTCAACCCTTAAAATACTAGGCATGCATAATGTAGAAGTCTTTGCATGGCAATCTAGAGCATCATGATAATGAAAAAGACAATCCATACCCAACATGACATAAAAATCTACCTTGTCAATCAAGATAATGTCTACCCAAGACTCATACCCCGATAAGGCTACAATAAGGGATTGGTATACTCGATCCACCACTAAGGACTCACCCATGGGAGTTGACACATGAATAGGTGTAGAAGTGCATCAGATAAAATATCAAAACCAACAAAAAAAATATATAGATACATAGGAATGAGTAGAACACAGATCAAAAAATACTAATGGAGGCCTAGAGCAAGCTGGGACAATACCTAGAATCACAGCGTCAGAAGACTCATCTTCAGGTCTCCCGGTAAAAGCATAGCACTGCATGCCGTCACCTCTAGGCTGAACTGGAGCACGACCCTGACCTCTTCCTACCTACTGTACACTCCTTCTAATATGTGAATAAATCATTGTATCCACCTTATCTACCTCTTCCTAA
>JBDJHY010262590.1:0-10219 GCA_039654485.1 Withania somnifera
GGAGAACAATTCCTAACAATAAAAATCAAAAAACAACAACAATTGAACTCAGATCAAATTTTTAGAAAATTTTTGGAATTTTTGATATTTGATTTTTTTTGTGATTTTGAGTTTTACAACCTAGGATTGTAATCCGTTGAAGCGAATTACTAACCTAGGCTCTGATACCAAATGATAAGGCCCTCTATATGAGAGGATCTCGATTCATATCATTGACAAAAATAGGAAAATGACAAACACAAAATTAATGAAATTAAAGGATAGATTGAGAAATAGGAGATGAGAAGTGAAGAATAAGAATAGCTAATCCGAATTCATGAATCAACTAAAGGGAGAAGAGAATGAACTTCACCAATCAGAAACTCGTTCGATTCCACAAATGAGTATCATGATGTGAATTTCATGACAAGGGTTCGGAACCAACAATGGATGGACTCTATTCCTAAATTTCATAGTCTAAACCTAACAACTACCATAAGCTTACAAGCTTGATTTAATCTTCCAATCTTAAAAATGGAAAAAGGTCCTTAAACAATTTGAATATACCCTCTATTTATAGAGGATCAAATTTCATTAATCACACATGAGTGAAAAAGTTACTTCAAATTGACCCCATAAGTTTGGAGTTGTTTCTAAAATGCCCTTCATGTCTTCAAATGTCTCCAAGCTATCTTCCAAATTTGGGATCCTCTTGATTGGTGCTTATGTATTTCATGTAGGGATCTATTTGGTGTCTTAAAACTGATTATGTGTCAGCTCTTCTTAGTTGTACCTCGAAGTGTGTGCCTAACATGATCGATGCTTTCTAGGGCGTTATTATAGAGCCATGACAACTCAAGGTAGGGGTGGTAGTGCTATAGGTCATGGTGCTCCTCAGTGTGGTGGAATGGTGGTTATGGTGGTGGTCTCCATTAGTTTTTTGCTAGGCTAGGTAAACCTGAGGTAAAAGCCTCTAATGTTGTTATTACAGGTACTATCTCTCTGTGTTATTAGAATGCTTCATCTTTATTTGATCTAGGATCTACTTAATTCAGTGTGTCATCTTATTATGCTCTATATTTTTATATGGCTAATGCGTCATTGCCTATGCCATTATCTGTCTCCATCCAAATGGGTGTGAGATTTTATTTTGTTATTATTGGGGATTTTAGACTTGGTCTAATTTGATATTGTTGGATTTAGTTTATTTTGATATGATACTAGGCATGGATTGTTATCCTCTCATTGATCATTCATGGATTTTTATACCAATACCCTGACCATAGCTGTGACTGGTGCATCCCTGGTTGTGTGGAAAGATTCAGTTAGTCACGTATCGATAAGGATCATCTCTTGTGTTTAGGATAGTCACTTTGTTTCTCATGGTTGTGTGTCTTATCTTACATATGTTAGAGATGTTAGTGTTGATTATGCAACTTCTGAGTCAGTACTTACGATCAATGAGTTTATTAGTGTTTTTTCAATCGATTCCCTGGCCTACTACCTGGGCGAGACATTGATTTTTTCATTGAGTTAGAGCTGGGCACCAAGACCATTTCCATTGATCCTTATTATTATATGGAACCCGATGAGCTAAGATAGCTTAAGGCCTAGATTCAGGACTTCTTAGATAAAGGTTTTACTCAGCCTAGTCTTTTGCCTTGGGGTGCTCCTAATCTATTTATGAAGAAGAAAGATGGTTCTACGCTTATGTGTGTTGATTATAGGCAACCTAATGGTGTGACTGTGAAAAACAAGTATCTGATGACTTATATTAATGATTTATTTTTCTAGCTTTAGGGGTTTTCCATTTTTTCTAAGATTGACTTGAGATTGGGTTATCATCAATTGAGGATCAGGACTGACGATATCCCAAGGACACATTTAGGACTTGATATGGTCACAATAAGTTCCTTTCCTTGTGATTTCTTTTGGGTTGACTAATGCACTTGCAACTTTTATGGATTTGATGAACCGTAGCCCTACCTTGTTACCTTTGTGGTTGTGATAATTATAATATCTTAGTGTATTAGAGGAACAGAGTGGATCATGAGTGCCGATTTTCTTCAGACTTTAAAAGATCATCAACTTTATGCCAAGTTCTTAAAATGTGAGTATTGGCTTATGTTAGTTGCATGTCTTGGATATGTGGTGTCCAATAAGGTTAGAGTGGATTCGACTAAGGTTTTAGTTGTTCGTGATTTTCCTAGACTGGCTACTCTTTCTGGTATTCGTATCTTTGTTGGGATTTCTAGTTACTACCATTGATTTGTTGAGGGCTTCAATTCTATAGAAGCACCATTGACTAGATTAACTAGAAAGGATGTTCTTTTCCAGTGGTCTGATGAGTGTGAGGCTTGCTTCCAGAGGCTTAATAATATCTTGAATTCTGCTCTTTTGTTGACATTATCGGTTGAGGGTCAGAGTTTTGCATTTTAATACAGTGCTTTCGGTGTGAGTCTTGGTTTTGTTTTAATACGAAAGGTTCATGTTATTTCTTATGCTTCTAGAAATCTTACAGTTCATGAGCACAACTACCCCACTCATGATTTATTATTGGCGACAATAGTCTTCACGCTCAAGATTTTGTGCCGCTACTTGGATGGAGTCCATTATGAGATTTTCACCAAACACTGGACTTTAATAGATTGTGAGTCAGAGGATGTTTAGTGCTCGCCAATAAAGGTAGATTGAGTTTCTTAAGGACTATGATATTTCTATCTTGTATTATTTGAGCAAGGAAAATATAGTAGCGAATGCCTTGATTCGTAAGTCGATGAGTATGGGTAGCTTGGATGCTTTATTAGCTTTTGAGAGGCCGTTAACCTTATACATCCATCCTTTGGCTAATCGATTGGTTATAATTGAGATTTCATATTGAAGACATGTTTTTTCTAGTGTTGAGGTCGATTCTATATTAGTTAATCATATTAAGAAGCGTCAGTTTGAGAAACCAACCTTGGTTGAGATTCGTGTGTTGTAGGGTGAGCCCGATAGGGCTATATTAGTTTCAGATGGTATATGAGGTTTTAGGGCTAATTTTTTGTTCCAGGGTTGGTGATTTGATTTAGTTCATCCTCTATGAGGCCCACAGTTAATGTTATTCCATCCATCCAGGTGAAGCGAAGATGTATAGAAACTTGAAGTATATTTACTGGTGGAATGAAAAGGGATATACGTAGATTCATCTCTTGGTGTTTGAACTACAGTAGGTTAAGCTTGAGAACCAAAGACTTGGTAATTTTATGCAGCAACTTCCCATTTCCAAGTGGAAGTGGGGATAGATAACTATGCACTTTATTTTAGGCTTTCCTTGGACTCCTTGTAGCCATGATTTGATTTGGGTTATTGTTAACAGGTTGAATAAGTCTGTGCACTTCATTTCGATTCATACTGCTAATGAGACGAAGAAGTTAGCCTTTATTTATCCTTATTAGGTTATTAAACTTTATGGTATTTCGGTATCGATTATCTCTGATCATTATACTTAGTTCATATCTTAGTTTTAGAGAGCTATTCAGCGTGGTATGGGTACCAAGGTTCATCTTAGCATAACACTTCATCCCTAAATAGACTGTCATTCGGTTCTTAGAGGACATCTTGAGGGTCTATTTTCTTGATTTTGGTGGTTCTTAGGAACAATATTTATCTTTGGTAGATTTTATATATAACAATAGCTATCACTCCAATATTTAGATGGCTTCTTTTGAGGCTCTGTATAGTAGGGAGTTTCATTTGCCTATTGGTTGGTTTGACGGGTTTGAGTCTAGATTGTAGAGTACATATCTACTTTGGGATGCTTAGACATAATTCGATTGATTGAGGATAGACTTTGGGGAGTCCATAGTAGACAAAAAAGTTATCTAGACCACCGTCGTCATGCCTTGGAGTTCAGTGTTAGTGATCAAGGTTTATTGTAGGTATCTCCCATGAAGGGATTGATGAAGTTCTCGAAGAAGGGAAAACTTAACTCTCAGTATATTATCACTTTTGAGATTCTTAATCAGATTGGTAGTGTTGCTTATATATTAGATTTTCCTCCTTTGTTTTCATCTATGCATCTAGTTTTCCATATGTCGATGTTTATATGGTATATTGCAGATGAGTCACATGTGATTCGTTATGATTTTGTTAAGGCAATGAGGGATTATTGGTTGTTAAGGATCCAATCCTTGTTTAGGATAGAGAAGTGAGTTCCCATAGAGGAGGCTACTTAGGAGATCGAGAGTGAGTTGATATTGTAGTATCCACATATGTTTGAGATTTCAGGTACTTCCTTATTCTAAATTTCGAGGATGAAAGTACTTTTTAGTAGGGGATGTTGTAATGACCCTTTTGGTCATTTTCATATTTTTGTATTTTCTAGCATCTTATAGCTTTCTTGTATTTTCCCTAAGTAATTTGAAACTTATTGGAACCGATTATTCGGTTTCCCGATCGTTCTTTTTGTTATGTACATTTTCCTATTTTAGAGCATTTACTATTGAAATTGTGACTTTACTCAAGACTCCTCGAAAACCAACTCAAAATCAATTTTTGATAGTTTTGATAGCTCCATAACATGGATTTTGTTCTAGATGGACGCTTGATTCCGATCGGGAGGCCTTAGTTTTGGTTTTATGTGAATTTGTGTTTTTTTTGTGTTTTGTAGTTCATAAGTGAAACTTGGGTGGTCCCTTTTTAATCAGACCCTAGGATTGGAAGTTCAACATGCCATTAGCTCTATAATGTTCGAGTATGGTTAAATGGGTTGTTAATTCGAGCTTCGGGCCAACCGAGACCATTTTGAGTACTCAGTTAGAGAGTTGTTATTTTGGGAAAGTGTTTTCTTTGGTCTAAATTTCATCTGAAGAACCTCAGATCAAATTTTGTCTGCACCATTAAATCCGTAATATCGTTTCCATGCAAGTTGAATATTTAGTTTATGTGTATCAGGCTTCGTTTGGGCTCGAAGACCCAAAATTGCATTTTCAAAAGTTATAGATTTTATACAACTTGTTGAGCTGAGAATGACTCTGCACGATCCCGCTAGGTGACACGATAGCACAAAATCCTAGCTAAGTTCCTTTAGCACGATCACGTTCTTGGTGCGCCCATGGCGCTGGTTGCTGAGACACCTTCTGGCACTATCACGCCGTTAGAGAACGGGAACTACTAAATCCCCCTCTCTTTCCTTGTAGTGAATACGTAGCTGGGGGAACCAATGGCGCTTAATCCTTTCTCCATCTTATGGCACTGATGGCACTGGGCATTGGGACCTATTATATATAATTTAAATCCTAATTTTCCCACTTTCGTCATCTTTTCTCTCCAAAATTAGTTTTCTACCATTATTGGACCTTGGGTTTTCACATGTGAGCTCGGGTAATGTTGGTACAGTAGATTCTCCAATTATTCTTCGATTTTTGGTAAGTTTTCACTCTTATTTCACCCAAATTCATCCTAAAATTCCTATATTCTTCAAGTGAGTTTTTCATTTTATATCATTGACTCTAGTATATTTCTTACTCATTTTATTTCCAATTTTGGGTATGAGTTCCCTATGATGCGGAGAACATTTTGTACCTTTTGTTCAGAGTTTTGGGTTTGCTGGCCCATAGGACTGTTTTGACCCATATTGTGACCCTAGCTATAATTATAGCTTTACGGGTATTTTTTTTTACTTGTGTTAGTATATAGAATATTATTTTCCAAGTTTGATGATCATTCGAGATTGTTTGGGAATTTGGAGTTGCTGGATCTGTTTGGGATTATTGTACTACGTATTTGCGAGCTTATCTTCAGAGAGAAGGTAAGCTATGACTTACTGATCTTAGACTTGGCTTATATGGGAAAAAATTATAGTAATTAGCCATCCTTGGGTTGAGATTTTAGGTTTGCACTCATGACCCTATCTGCGTCTTTAGCCCGTATTGGTGTTGCATTTGTGATTATATTTACTCTGCGACCCTGAGTGTTCTTGATTAACTCTGGAACATAGATTGTGGGATTTTGGGAATGTCCGTGAGTACCGTACATCGACTAACTGGTACTTCATACTGTAATATCTATTCCTGAGCAATGCCGACAGAACCTGTTTGAGCTATTATTTTTGGTTGAGCATATCATTATCATGAGAATTGGATTTATGTATTGGTTTCCACTGTTTTATTGCCAAGATCCTGAAATCACTGATTTTGAAACCTTGCATGGCCTTATGGATCTGTTTTAAGTATTATAAGATTAAAATGGATATTTAAAAGATGTTTTACCACTTTTTGATGATAAATAGGATGATGAAGATGTAATCATTGTTTTAATATATTATGAGAATAAGTAATGCCCGAGTGCTAGAATTGATGATTTATGCTAGTTTTAGTCACGGTGATGCCGAGAAATGATATTGAAATTACAGTGATTTTGACTCAGTGAAGCTCAGTCATTCCTTCATACATTGATATTCTGGGATTGTAGTTTCACTTACGAGTTTTGAGTTAGTATACGGCGATTCCCACCATGGACCTTGCCAACATTGGCTAGTATGTGATCGAATGAGGGGTATACAGGGGGATTAGAGGTAAATGGGGAGGTTTTTCCATGGTTTTTGCCTACCGGACCTACGAGTACTAGAGGGGGAGCATACATAATTAGTTAAGCTTTCATCATATCATCATGTATATTGTATTCTTAAGTGCTATTTGTTTTTTGTTCTTTCTGGTAGGATGGGTTGTCAGAGGGTTTGCAAGGATAACCAAATCTACCATGTCAAGGATAATCAATTCTACCCAAGTGTCATACCCTACCATAAAAACAACACAGGATTGGTATACCCGATCCACCACTAAAGAATCTCCTATGGGTATAGAAACACAGAGAGAAGAACGAAGAGAATCAATCATCATATACAATCTAGAAGCAAAATAGGTAGACAGATATGGATAAGTAGGACCCGAATCAAATAATATCGAAGTAGAATGGTGGCATACTAAAATAATACTTGTAATTACTACATTTGAGGCCTCCCTATGGTCTACCTAGGAATGATATATAAATGACCCTTGCTGCTACCGGAAGGAGCCTCTCCTCTACCAGCAACCATTGGAACTGTAGACCCACCATCACCTCTACAAGTAGTCCGATAGCCTCGCCAAGATGCATTTTACCTCAACCTCTCTGTGGAGGTATTGGTATTCTAGCTGGAAACTAAGAACTAGGTTGATCCCTCCCTACCTCTTCAATGGGAAGGTCTTATAAAATTGACCTGAATCTCCAAAGATATAGCAATACCTTGGTACATAGGCTGTTGTGTCTAACCAGATAAACCCAAATAACCATTATACACAGTCTTCCCCCACTGAGGACCATGAGAAATCTATCCCTGGTTGAAAGATCCATGATCGGTATACTCACTCTCAGAAGACTGTACCGCAGAATGAACTGGTCTTTGTGAATGAGAGGATCCATACCTCCTAAAAAAACTCCTACCATGATATGTAGCACTTGAGAACTGACTAGAATGATGGGACCTCTTGCCCCTAGTGATTCCAAACTGCTCTCGTTCAATAAAATCTACATCCTAGGCTTCACCAACTATATAAAAATGATGCCACCTGATGAACCAACCTGAACACCACCGTACGAATAATATACGCCAATCCATGGACAAAATGACAAATCCTCTCAGTTGGATCCGTGAAAAGTGAGCTAGAAAACCTAGATTAAGCATAAAAATGGGTCTCATACTTTGATACTGTTATGCCACCTTAGGAAAAATACTCAAATCTATTTTTATATCATTCCTATGCTGTCAACTGTGCATCCAATATTCCATATTTCAATGTTGCGGTGGTATATGCCCGATGAGTCCTAAGTTATCTACGAGGTTCAGTACAATTGGATAAAAATCTATCATTTGTTGAGGAGTCAGTGAATATTTTGTCTAAGATGGTGAGAAAATTGAGGTCTAGGAAGATTTCAGTAGTTAAGGTGTAGTGGAGTCACCCCAGCATGGAGGATGGACTAACGCATTTCGGTGTTCTTATGGAATAGGCCGATAAGATGAATCTAGATCTAAATTATGATATTCAGTATGGTCAAGATGCGCGGCACCCCTTTCAGTACCTGCGTTCAGTCTAGGAAGCTACGTGGGATATTGAGAGTAAGATGCAGAGTAGTATCCACAACTGTTTGAGCCATCAGGTACGTTCTTTTCCCATCTATCCCTTGCTTTTACTTGACTTTCGGGGATGAAAGTCCTTTTAGTAGTGGATGTTATAATGACCCTCATGGTCATTTATGATAAATACATGATGTTTTTCATTCTAAAGCATTTCGATAGTTTCCCCAAGTCATTTATGACTTGCTGGGTCAGACAGTTCGGATCCCGGGCAACTCGGTTAAGAAATATCTCAAATTTCCTATTTTTAGAGCCTAAAACTAAGTACTTATTGTCCAAAGTCAAATTTTCTTTAAGATGATTTCAAAATTTAATTCCGGCAGTCCCATTAGCTCCAAAATACCAAACAAGGTCAAGATTGACCTTAAGCTTGTGTTATGGAAGTTTCGTTTGCAAGTTATGCTAAATTATGGATTTTAGTTAAGTTTAAAGCATAAAGAGGGGCTTGAGTGGTAATTTGATGTTCAGAGTGTCGGATCAAAATTTTGATGCTTCCAGTAGCTCTGGAATGTTGATTTTAGGCTAGGTTAGGTGTTGGTATAATTTTTGAACTTGTCGTTGTATTTTTTAGGTGTTGGTGGAGAAATGTACTTTTGACTACTTTGATTTGTGGGGTCATGTTTGAGTAAACAATCTCAGATTTTAGTTTTATCAATTCCATTGAGTTCGAAAATGTCATTTCTATGCTATTTGCATATTTGGATTATCAAAATTGGACTCTATTTGACCCCCGAACCCCTGGAGGAAAATTCTATAAAATTACAACTGAATATCTACAACTGAAGCAGTTTCCCTTTAGTGCGATTGCGGCCCTTATCACGCGATCATGATGTTTCCCAAATGTCTTCTTCGTGATCTCCCTTCACGCGATCGTGATGAGTAATCATTTCCTTCAGCGTGATCGCGGTCATCCCACGCGATCGCGATGAAGCTCGACTGGCAGTTTATATTTCCTGTAGTGGCACTTTTTTTTTTATTTTCAACAAAAACATGTTCCTTCAGTTCTAGGGTGAAAATACTTCCCCAAACACCATCCCAAGTGCAAGGAAAATCTTCTGTACGTTTCCCCTTCGATTCTACACGAATTTGGTAAGTTCTTCTCTTCTTCTTCCTTAGTTTCTTAAATTGAATCATTAATGGCCTAAAAGTTGAGGTTGACGAAATCATCCCATAACTCTTTGATTTTTGTATAATTATTCGTTAATTGGATATACATTGCTCCTAAGATCGTTAATTCATCATAATTCCAACATTAAACTCATAAAGATTGGATCTTTAATCCCTTTAGGGTCAATGCTATCGAGGCTGATTCTAAGCTCTTCTTGCATTCACATTGTGCTTAAATTTGGAGCATGGGTTTCTGATAGCGTTGGGGACCCCGAAGTAATTTTTATTTTCAATTTCGGCAAGCGGGCCCTGCAAGCCCGTTTTAGCCCAATTTCAGGCCTAGTCCAGAACATATTGTAAAATACACTATTAGACTTGTATTAACATATAGAATTCATTGATGTAAGTTTCAGATTATTTGGAGACCATTTGACATCGGTTGGAGCACGTTTTGTGATTTTGCAGTACTTTATCGTCAGACGATAGGTAGGCTCTGTGGGGCTATCTCTAGGCTTAAGCTTTAATAATTTTACTAAATAGCATCCCTTGGTTGGGTAGCTAGGTTGTATATCACCCCAGTACCGTTCTTCCATCCGTTCCATGTTAATATTGATATTCTGGCACCCGAGTGATCTGAGGGCCTGAGACTTAGCATTTGATTATAGATACCTGTGCAAGGCATAGGTGGTGGATATTTCATGGTTATATGTGATATATATACATGTGTTGTTGATATGCTGTGCAGTCATGGCACGAGAGGCTGAGCCTAAGACTTCGATAATAGTGCATTGGGGCTGGGTAGTATCACCTTTTGATTTATGTTTCATAGAGATATAAAGAAATAAATGAGAATACTTTAATAATAATAATATAAGTAATTATCTTTTACATGTTTAGTCTCGACACTATATTGAGCACCTGGTAATACTATTTTTACTTGTTTTAGTTCAGGTTTCACCTCTTGGAACTGGAAAAGAT
>JBDJHY010262601.1:0-10480 GCA_039654485.1 Withania somnifera
AATTTTTGAAGTATGGCATGTATACATACCAATGTATATGTTGTACTATCTGGTTTTTATGATAAATGCATAATTCATGTATGATATATATATATAATAATGTATAAAAATTTTATTACTTGTAATGAATTATATTAATTAAGTAATTATAAATCCAAAATCAATTTAAATAACTTAGGACTAATTTTATACAGGCTACTATTTATTTTTATTTATTTATGTTTCTTCTTATTTGTATTCTAATATATATATATATATATATATATATGTGTGTGTGTGTGTATGTGTGTGTGTGTGTAAAGCCTATCCCCCTTATCTTTTTTCAAACCAGCCCACCCCTTCCCTTTATCTTTTTTTCAGACCGGCCCACCCTTTCCCTTTATTATTTCCCTTGGCCCAATTTCTATCTCCGTGACTCGACCAAATTAGCCTTTTGTCCCCCAAATGACCTAATCCCTAAATCATTTTCCCCTTCCCCTATTTCCTACAATGCGACTGTGCTCTCTATTCCCCTTTGTACTACTTATTCCTTCTCCAACATTTAGATACTTTCACCCCTCGCCATTACTACCTACGTGGCATGATGATAGCCATATGCTTAATGAAGGTTGTGTTGTTGTCCATTCTCTACAAAGAGCTTAGATCCTCTATAATGAGTTAAGGATCTTATGCTCCTTCCAGGTACGATTTTGTATATTGTTGGAGGCTAATGATTTTCTTATGATGTTCCCCCTCCATCTCGGCTGATTTTTAATTTCAATACTCTATGATTTAAGGGCTGTGGTTTCCCAATTTTAATTTGAGGGTTATAATTGCAATTGATTCATGGATTTATAATGTTTTCTCTTTTAACCCAGCTTGTTGGGGAAGTCATTTTTTCCCTTTATATATCCCTTATCCCTTCCCCTAAATATATTGACATTACAATGTTATAGAGTAGTATAGAGCATTATAGACTACTTAGGGTTCATACCAAAGGCTTACCATAATTAGGGCTAATTAGTATAATCTTGAGTTTAATTATAGTCTATTAAATCTTTCTAAGGTTCTGAGGTTGAAATTGTGTAGAATATCATTATAGGTTGGAATTCTTGGGTTTAACCATTCTGTGAAAGTTCTCATAGTGTTTTAGAGGTGGTTTTAGTTAACTTTAAGCTTAAAATTGACTAGGAGAGGTAAAATCTGAGTGAAGCCTCAACACTTAAGAGTATTTCTCTTAAAGGGGTTTTCCTTGTACTCCTCTAAGGGGTGTGGTATTCTTGGAGGGTTAGTTATGTATTTTCCTTTAATCTTTAGGCATTCTAGGCTATTTCAGCTCTCTTATTTTTTATTGCTACTCCTAAAAAAGGTATGCCTCATATCCTAAATCTCTATTTACTTTGTACTTGTCTTGACTACCTTTTTATGTGACATATTGGTGTATGTTATTCATTTTGTGGTTCTTGTCTATTTTTTATAATCATGACAAGTTAGATTTATCGATCAGTGTAGCTAGTTTTTCATTTAGCTTCAACTCTAGCATATAAAGGTTTTAGAAGGTGCTTTGAGTCTATGTGGTTGAACTTATTCTATGTTGCCTAATTGATTTTATTTTTGTGATTGTCTGAATTGAAATATGTTGTTGTTTTGTTATGTTGGCTAGTCTGGTTGTGTTTCCATTTTCCAGTGTAATTGTCTTTAATAGATTATTTATCTTGTGTATTTCTTGTTCATGAGTTTCTGGTGCAAGCTTCCTATTAAATGTTTCTTGATATGATGTCTTATCCGCTAAAAATGATTTTCACTCATGCTTACTTAACCTAAGTTCCTTTTTCTAAAAAATGTTGTTTTCAAATAAAAGCTTAGGAAACATTTAGGCTGCCTATTAATGAGTAGAGTAAGGGGAAAATTCAAAATCTGTTTAACCCCTTGTTTTCAAGATGATCTTAAAATAATCATCTTGACCCCTAAAATCATAATGCAATGCCCTCTCGGCCCATCTCATGCTCTTGATATTTAAATTGTCTATATATTATCTATTATTTGCTAAGTGACCCTGTAGAGTCTTTTCAATCTCAAAACTATTTTATAGATAGGTTTTTATACTTTATTTACTTTCATTCCTCCTTCACCTAAAATTCACGACGATCTATGTGAGTGCAAGTCAAGGAGAAGACTTCTGAGATGGGACTTGGATAAAGTTTGATGTTTTGTTTTCTATCCTAAGAAACTATATCTTGCAAGAATGTAGAAGGTGAGGAGTGTGGATTCATATGGGGCTTAATCTACCTCTAATGAGTATAAAGGTGTGAGTATCTAAAGGTATGACTGACAGAGGACATTTAAATGTCCTTTCAACTGTTTCAACCGATTTAAAAGATAAAAATCATGTTTATTGAGTCTTCATTCGATTTATTTTAATGTAACTACCCTAAAGGTAAATTTTTAATTTTTAGCATATTTTAGAATTTTTATCTTTCTTATAGTTTCTTTATGATAAACTAAGTTTGATTTCATGGTTTGTTTGCGAAACGAAAAGGATTTTGAGATTTTTTTTTTTTTTGAGAAATTGTATAAAGGGTGAAATATTTGACTGTAGTAGTCAATCGGAGTTTGCGACCTTGGATCACAATTTCTTTAGTGCCATCATCTCCAAATGTCAATTTTTGTCTAGAACGGCCATAGGTTTTTGGTTTAGCCATTTCATTATGAGTTTAGGTGGTTTGATGAGATAATTTGAAAGTTTAACATGGGTCAACATTAGAAGTTAGAGTGCTCCGTTCAAAATCATTCAATTCCATTAGTTCTAGAATGTGATTTTTGGGTTAGTACAACTGTTGGATTAGATCCCATGGCATTAAGATAAGTTTTCGAAAAGTTTTTGACTTTTGAAAGTTGGACGCGTAAGAGAGTTGAACAAAGTCAACGTTTGGTTATAGAAAGACTGAAATGGAATTTTGACAGTTCTGTTAGCTCCGGAGTATCGTATTTGGTCTAGTTGAAGGTTTAGTTTAGTTACCGAGGCTTTTGGATGAGTTTTGAGTCACTGTTTGGAGATTCTTATGTTAAGAGTTGAAATTAGTCAACATTTTATTAGGATGACCTCTTTTGGGTGTTTGGATGATTTTGTTCAGTTTTAAATGAGTTTTACAAGGGGTTTACACTATTTGTTTGTGTTCGAGAGGTCCCAAATAAGTTTTGGATACTCATTCGGAGCTTCAAGATTTTGACTGTGGAGTTTTAATAGTATCACTTGTGTCACGACTCAAAAATTGAGTTGTGATGTCATCTACATTTTCTTCTGCAGACAAGAATAATCCTAGCCTAGAGCAAATAACGATGGTCCAGTAACATAAAAAACAAAATGAAAGAAAAAGAAGAATAAGAGAAGGAAAAAAAGGACAACATAAAAGAAATCTGAAAATATAAAACCAAGCATAAAATAACTCCTAAGACTTGGTGTCATAGTGGTAGGGCATCTATAGAAATGAATACAAAATATAGCTCCTAGTGGGGTAAACTACAAAAGAAAAGTCTATCCATGACTCGACTAAGATATCCCTAACATTGAAAGGAAAACCGGCCAACAAGGATGCCACTTCTTACCAAATCTCCAGGAAAACCAGCTACTGCGCTTGATCACATCCATCGGAAAAACACATAATAGAACCTACATCAGGAAAATATGTAGAAGTGTA
Source organism: Withania somnifera (assembly GCA_039654485.1). Taxonomy (NCBI): domain Eukaryota; kingdom Viridiplantae; phylum Streptophyta; class Magnoliopsida; order Solanales; family Solanaceae; genus Withania; species Withania somnifera. The sequence continues at coordinate 3,678 of JBDJHY010262601.1, forward strand.
GCATGAGTACCAAAACAATGGATACCAAGTAGGCATCATAGGACAAACGGGCATTATTAAGCATAATTAAAGTAAAGATAATTTAAAGTAAGTAGAGTAGCGGTGCACACTAACCACCCCGAAGGGGAAACTATAATAAAATTCAAAGGGGGAAGAAACAAGGTAATAATAATACATATATACAGTATTGGCTAACATGTGAAACTAGAAGTCGACATGCTCCCTATCTGGGACAATACCAAAGCGAGAAGAACCCACGGAGGACTAGGGTCAGAATGGTCTATGGAGGGACATGAACCCACATGCAAAACCTCTTAACCAGCGCACTAGTAGTATGAAATAGGCTCTATCCAAATATCATATCTCGATAGGACCCAAGTATCGCAATCAGACACAACTCACATCATTGCAAGATTACCATTGTTTTCACACAAATAGTATCCCAAATGATGGAACTCGCAAGGGGATCATCTCAAATATAGGGGTATAATAGTGTCATGTTGCGCATAGGCGTAGACACCTATAACATAAGTACAGGCAACCTATTTCCTGACAACACCTTGTTTGAACAATCAAATAGATGCCAAGATCTTGCATGAAACATAGTCTCTCATATCCCCACCATTATCCCTAACTCCGGCTAACCATACCAGAGGTGCCATAATTGCATAGTGGCCCAAGTACACATGTATACATGAAAAAACAAAAACCTATCATAGCTTAGAAAAACACCCTATACCCCCAGGCTTATTCCGGATCAGGGCTAAAATACCAGAATACTAGCTACCAAACATACTCATTTTCGGCTAGGTACAACACCACCCCTGAAGGAAGTCACTATAGCATAGCTATGACCGGCTTAATACTAATTCACCGTGTACGGCAACAGAGTGTTAAACATAGATATACCCTGCTAACTGTGGCCCAAAGGCCACCCATGACCCAATTACATACACAATATTTCAAACAAAACACAAATAATCATCCTACCTAGATCGGCTCTAAAACCACCAGCCTACATGGGGGTTAGCTGCTAAGCTTTGATTACTAGTTTAATCCCCTTCCTAACATCACTATGGTCCAGAGTCCGCGTATAAAAATACGAATCAAAGGTATTACTCCTCCTCCAGCCACACTACAATCTAGAGTTGGCGTGATACACGGGGGCAGGGAAATACATCCCTAGTGTAAGTAGTTAAGTGACAAGCCAGCTAAATGGATCGTAAGCCAGATAAATAAGCATATTGTGGTCCAAATAATCATCCCATCCCCTAGCTCAAGCTTTACCGTACATATATTATAAATTAAGAAAATAGACTATATCTTACCTAGATTTTGGTGATATTCTCAAAAAACGTGTTGTAAATGCCTAAAGTCACATATGAAGCTTGGAATTATGCAAGACTAGAAAAAACATAACCAGCATGTTAATACAAGTAAAACAACCCATATTTCTATATAAATTGAGGGATCAAAATATAATATAAAATAAGGTCTGTAAACCCCAACAACTCAAAAAAATAAAATATTTATATCCATGCGTAGAGCACAACTCGTACATCATACTGTACAAAATGGATCTAAATTTAACAGAAAACTCAAAAGATATATTCTCGAGAAGTTAATAAAATAAAGAAGCAAAGAATTACCTAATAGAAATGATTGTAGAGCTACTGTAACACACTTATATGGAATAGATTTTAGTTAAACTCTCCAAATCTCCTTAAATTAACCTAGAATTCAGAGGAAAATTTGAATTTTTGAAGAAAATGAGAGGAAAGATTAGCTGGAAACTTGAATATATACCCAATGACTTCTTTGACTGATAATCAGTCGAAATTGCCGATTTATCGACACAAGTACCAATTTACAGTATCCGTGGGCTTAATTTTTATAGCTTTTGGAAAATTTCAAAAAACACACATGGAATGGAAACGGATTCCAGTAATAGCATTCCACATATGAAATATTTATGTAATTGATATTCAGACATAATGGAATCAACTAAAAGGAGATTTGAGATTATATAAACTAAATAAACCCCAAAAATTTCAAAATGGAAAGAAAATTACACCACGACAACCTCTAGGGATTCAACCCATCGATACAAGCAAGCAACACATGACTTTAGGAAATTACAAGGAAACTCTAAACATAAGAAAATGGCAAAAATATAAAAATAACTTCGGAGGTCGTTACAACATCCCCCACTACAGGAGCTTTCATCCGCAAAAGTTAAAGAAAAGGAGAAATACTTGGAGAATAAGAAATGTATAGGTAATGTTCTCTCGTATACCTCTCCGTTTCTGAGGTAGCCTCCTCGACTGGGAGATGAGTCCAACGAACCTTTACTATGTGAATATCCCTAGACTTAAGCCATCTCACATCTCTGCCAATAATAGCCGTAGGGTGTTCAAAATAAGTGAAACAGTCATCAAGGTGAACTGACTCAGAATGGAGTACATGAGAAGGATTAGGCATACAGTGACACAACATAGACACATGAAATATTAGGCGGGCAGCGACCAACTTTTAAGGTAGGGCTAACCTATAAGAAACTTCACCGATCCATCCTATGATCTCATGCAGTCTAATAAACATGGGGTTAATCTTTCCCCTCTGAAGAAACCTCATAACTCCCTTTATGGGTAACACTCACAAGAATACCATATCTTTGACAGTAAACTCCAGAGGTCGGAGTCTACGATCTATACAACTTTTCTAAAGGCTCTACATTATCCGTGGTCTATATGGAATGACCCAAACTCACTCTGTAGCATCCCAAATCAGGTCAAAAGCCTGAGGTAGAATCTCCATACCATTTTACCAACCTATCGATGATCTACAATGCCTATCTTATAGGGCCTTGAACGGTGACATCTGAATACTGGAATGGTAGCTATTATTATAAGAGAATCCTATAATTCCAAATGTTGATCCCATTTTCCCCTAAAATCAAAGACACAAGCCCGCAATATATACTGGAGTACCTAGATAGTCCGCTCAGACTATACATCTTTATATGGGTGGAAAGTCAAGCTCAGAGCTACCTCGATACCCATCTCGCATTGCATTGTCCTCCAGAAACCTGAGATAAATTGCATACCTTGGTCTGATATAATAAAAACTAGCATCCCATGCAAAATAAGAACCTCTCTAACGTGCAGAGTCGAAAATTCTCAATACCCTGAGAAGATAAAGTTGGTAAAAAGTGTACGAATTTGGTCAATATTTCCACAATGACCCATATAAAACCATGACCCCTGGAAGTAGAAGGAGCCTCGAAATGAACCCTATGGTGATCCTCTCATATTTCCACTTGGGGATAGGGAGTCATTACAAACACACTTGCTAGTTACGATGTTCAGACATCACCTGCTAGCAGCTTAAGCATTGGGAAACAAACATGAAGACATCTCAAACAACCCTACCAATAAAATTATCTCAAATCTCTACACATCTTCGCGATGCCTAGAGGTATAGGCTATCTAGTATAGTGGGCCTCATGAAAAATAGTCTGAATTAAGATTTTTATCCTAGGAACACAAATACGACTACCCATTCATAAAAAATCATTAGAATATAGGGATGCACTATTGTAATCACCCCTCAAAACCAACCATTGAATACGAATCAAAAATCTGTCCTCGTGCTGTCACTATTATATCTGATCGAATAATGTAGGTCTAGCCTCAACGTGCGCAAGGAATCTTCTTGGGTTTGATATGTCTTGTCGGACCAAATGATTAGCCCAAGACTAAATGTCTAAGGCCAATGGATTCTCTAAAGCAAAGATAGAACCCAAACTACTCATACTAACTATCTTCTATCTTAGAGCATCTGCAACTATACTTAGTTGATAGAGATGATAGAGAATGTTGATATCATAATCCTTTGGGAGCTCGATCTATCCTCTACTTGATACTGAGCTCCTTCTAGCTCAAAATATACTAAAGGCTTCGATGATTGGTGAAAACCTTGCAATAAATCCCGTAACGATAAAGACTACCATCAGCAACTCAAAGTTCTGGGTGGGTAGTTGCGCTCATGAGTCTTTAAATGATGCAAAGCATATGCAATAAATCTACCCTGCTATATCAATGTACAACCTAGACCAATTTCGGAGGCATCACAATAAAAGTATATAGATGGCCCTCAACCGAAAGTGTCACCACTAGTCCCGAAGTAATCAACTCTTTCAGTCTCAAAAAGCTTGACTCACAATCCTCGAACCCCCAAAAGGGGACATCCTTTCATTTTATACGAGCTTCTATAGAGGAAAAACACTACACGAACCGTCTATAATAATCGGCCAACCAAAAAAAATACGGACCTCAAAAGGAGTGGTGGGTCGAGGCCAATCACGAACAGCTGAAACCATAGCTAGATCTACACTGATTCCAGCTGAAGACATAACATGGCCTTAGAATGCAATTGAATCTAACTAAAAGGCATACTTCAAGAATTTTGCATACAACTGCTTCTTCCTCAAAGTCTAGAGTACAACTCTCAAATGCTCCTCATGATGCTCTCTCCTTTGAGAACACACCAGGATGACATCAATAAATACAATCACAAACAAATCAAGGTATGGACGGAACACTCTAGTCGTAAGGTCCATGAATGTAGCTGGACATTAGTCAGCCTAAATGAAAAAAATAGGAATTCATAGTTCCCACAACGATTCTGAAAAGCATTCTTTAGGATATCCCAAGCCTAAATCCTCATTTGGTGATAACTGGATCGTAAATCAATCATAAAGAACACTACAGCACCCTGAAGCTACTCAACAAGGTCATCAATCCATGATAAAGGATACTTATTCTTAATGGTAAATTTCTTTAATTTCCTATAATCGATACATATGCACATAGTCCATCTTTCTTCTGTGAAAATAATATCGAATCACCCCAAGGAGAAACACTAGGGTGAATAAATCCCATGGAAACCAAATCCTATAACTAAACACTAAGCTCTTTCGGAGCCATGCGATAAGGTTAAATGGACATAGGTCTAGTACCTTTCTCAACCTCTATAGCAAACTAAAAAACATGCTAGTGTGGGAGGACAAGTAACTCATTAGAAAAACATTAAGGAACTCTCAGACCACGGGCACATATTCAGAGGAAGGAGGTTCAACACTCATATTATGAACATATGCTAAATAAGCAGTAAAACCCCTAGCAAAAATTCTACTAGCTTGCATACTGGATAGCACTAGCATCCAAGAGTGGAAAATCAGACTCTGCCACACTATCAAAGATACACTGGGCACGGATAAGGTCACAGTATCGGAAAAATAATCCAGGACAACATAATGAAGGAATAACCAATCTGTACAAAGAATCACATCAAAATTAATCATATACAGAGCTATAAGATTGATCCGAGTGTGTAACCCCGTATAGTCATAACACAAACTCAATGAATTCGATCCGCCATAATAGGCTCACCTACTAGAGTAGCCGCACTCACGGGAACAAGAAAAGGCTCACACGCAACACTCAAATGGGGCTCAAGGTAAATACACACATAGGAATATGTAGAACCAGGTTTAAGGATTACGGGTGACAAACAGATAACATACCCATAATTACTCCATCAGAAGCCTTATCTATAAGTATGACATAGAACTAACAGTACCCATCATCCTGATGACCTCCCCCTCTACTCCCTCTTCAGTTCCTTCGACCCCTACCACTATCACCTCGTGTCACTAACTGACCACTTCTAGCTGGTGGCAGTACTAACTATAGAATTACTGGGTGGTTATCCTAATGACTCGAGCATTCTTTTAAATGGTGACCTATATCACTACCTTCATAACCCTCTTCCCCAACAAGATATACTAACTAGGCCACCTCGGCCATTACCGCCCTGAGCCCCAAAAAAATTTTGCCTAACAAGATAACTACTCTGAACACCACTGGCTAATGGTAGGAAGGCATGAACCAGCCTGCTAGGTTGTCCCTAGTACCATTGTTATGGATGCTCTACTAAGATCCTTGTGTATCTTACCAACTCCCAGGAGACAGTGACCCACTAAAATTTCCCTGACAACGCTATCTTTTTTCACCGCCCCCTTTGGCAAAAAGATGGTGGCTCTTAATATTACGGGCGCGATAGACCACTTCTAATAATGGGTTGCTCTAAGCTAGTAATAACTCTACATCTTCCTATAACTCTATCCACAATCATATTGAAAAGAGATGAATCTACTCATCATCCATCGGCATAAAAGCTACCCAATGCATTGAATACTATGTGAATCAGGCCTCATATTGTGTAACTGTTATCGATCCCTACTGGAAATTAATAAACTAAGCCTAGAGATCTTATCGAACACTTCAAGAAATATACTCAGATATACAAGAACCTACAAATTGATCCCATATCATTGGTGTGGACTCTGAGGATTTGTTCTCTCTATATGATCTCTACCAGGCCTTTGCCCAGCCCTCCAACTAATACCCAATAAAATCAAGCCCATGTGTCTCCTTTAAGCCCAAAGTCTACAACCTCTCTTTGCACACTACAATAAACTCACATAGATCCTTTCTAGAGTCACTAGAAAATCCCAGAGGTATCGTACGCATAAAATGATCGTTCATCTTCCAATTCTCCAAAGTTATAATAGAAATTACATGCTAAAACTGGCTTAGCGACTGAACTAAAACTACCTCTGGGGTAAGCTGTGTGGAAGAACAATGTCTGCTACTAGTGCCGGCTTAACAGAATGAGATGGGGTACCCAATGCCACTCCCTAACTGAAGTTTAACCCTCATTCATTGGTGGCATACAAA
>JBDJHY010262612.1:0-10480 GCA_039654485.1 Withania somnifera
TACTCTCATTCAGAGTACATATAGAAACACTAGGTTTACATAAATTGGCTTCAAAAGGGAAGTCAACCCGGTCATCAGTAGGATCAACTAGCATTTGCATATTCTCAACAAGAATAGTATCACTTTGTAGCAATGGTTCACATGACAAAGCACTATCAATCAAGGCATATGTGCCAAGACTAGGTGGACTTGAATTATTCTTGCTAGAAGAATCAATTCTTCCATCTAAAGGATCAACTAGTGTCTCTATGACCCTAAATTGTACATTGTCAACACAAGGCAAAGACTCATTAATCACAAAGATAGTTAATCAACTACTCATACTCACACATTGACCATTAACATTCAAAGTAGTAAATGTATTGAGAGTAGAAAATGTACCTTTAGGTATGCATGAAGAATCTTCTTTACCCTGTTTATTTATCTTGGAGAACTTCTTACTTTTAAGGCCTCATGAACTTTTGCATTTTGAGGATCCTTATTGGGCTTGCTTCCAAGATCACCTACATATGAAGTACAATAACTAGTGAGAGAAAATGAGTTAGTGCAAGGTGGTGACAGCCCTCTCACATCACTCTATTTATCCTCTCCTTTTTCCATTTTAGAGTTGTCACACACCTTACTCTTTTTTGTATTTTGTCTCTAGTGTCTTCAGAGTTAGGACAAGTGTTAAGGATTTATGTTGAAGGGTTAGATTGTCTCCTCACGTCAAGTTTCTCCATGGTTGCACAAGGAGTGGAGTTTCCAAATTCAAGGTTCAACTCCTTAGTTCCTACCTCACTTGGTGTATCTTATTTAATTTGAAGTGAAGACTCCTTTATTACACCCTTACAAGGAGTCGTGATTAATGTTTGCACTTCGTCCTGTATTTTCTTGCACAATTTAAGGGCCTTCTCAAACTCTATGCGATAATTCTTTGCTTGATCACAAATGTCTTCCTTAATTGAATTGGTCGACCTTCTAATTAAAAGTCCTTCACTTGTTCTCATTCCTTTCAGAGGCATTGGTGGGACGAGAGGACTCCGAGATCGGTATTTGACATGATCATACCAATCTTGTTCATGGGGAACCCGGTGGTCTAGAAACCAAAAGCTTTCCAAAAGTACTTGCCTATTTCTCAATGGGAGAACATCACACCAAACTTCTTCGTGATAGTCACCAAGGGAAAAAAACACTTTAACAATTCTATCTACCCAATACCCGTGAATTGGATAAGGTTTTTGTCTCATTACCCAAGATAGCCCCTACCCATTAACCGCATGAGGTAGAATGTAGTTGTGAGGCATATTGTCTTCAAATTCTAATACATACCCTTGGCTACCACATAGTCTCACATTGAATTTGGACATTCTTCTTGCCTGGACATCACTTCCTCGGGACCTTAAACTCACCCGAGTACCTTGTCTTTGAGTTCCTCCAATTCTTCTCCCATTAGAATCACTACTTGGAGCATTTTCCTCCCTAAAATCAGGGTAATAGGTACTGGTCATGACACTCGTAGGGGTTAACGAAGGACAACCCAGACTGCTGTTTTGAAAATTCTCATACACACTTACATTCCCTTTTCTAGAGTGGGAAGTTTCATAAGATGATGTACGAGGTGTACCTTTATAAGAACTTCCATTTATATAAAAACTTCTATCAGTTGGACCGTACGTAACCTAAGTCGTCTCCATAGGGATGGTGTGAAGTATCCGAGCCATTATATCTCCCACAAGGATCTACTTCATAACCATAAAGCTCATCTTCATAGGTATAAGAACCTTTATAGCCTTCATAATATTTTTCATTATACCTAAGAGCTTCTCCTTTTTACATATAACTCCTACTACTATATCCATATGCGTGATTGTGATATCTATATACTGAAGCCATGGAAGCTACTGTTATGATAGCACATTTGTGAATACCTATAAAATGAGCAAACACATTAGTACTAAAATTCTCACAATCAATCTTATGTATCGTTTAACTTATCTCTCCGGTTGGTCCCAAAGTTGTTAGCAAGCTAAATTTACACCATCAACTCAAGGCCTTCAAGATTTGTGGATGAATAGATCATTTTAGACACACAATGGACTAAGGAAGACTGCACTTGAATCAAGAGGTTTCAACGATACTGAAAATGAGAAAAACTCGCGAAAAGAAACAAAATCTAAGAACTAATTAACAACTAAATAATTACTAATTGGGAACTAGCTAATTACTAATTGGGAACTAGCTTTCGTAATCAAGAAAGTAAACTAAGAATTAAAAATTAAAACTATAGTATTAAACCTTGAATTGAGTTGAAGGAGATGGATCCCAAGTTGTTTAGAACAAGTTTGGGGAACCTTTAAACATCACTTGATCGCCGTCTAAGTCGGAGGACCGCCGCCCAAACCACTCTACCGCCGTTTTGTCCAGTGAGAAACATGGAACCAAAACAGCCTATACCGCCGTCCAAACGATAGTGACCACCCTTCACCTCACCTGACTGCCTTCCAGGATGGTGGGCCACCATTCTGTGATGGTTGGCCACTATCTTGGATAGATTACCTAGGAACCTTGCAGGGAATTATTACTTGTGGTCCCCCTCTGTAAGACCTAATAATTGTCCTAATTGGTAATTTCCAACACATTAACACCTTTTTCAACTCAAAACACACCTAATGTGGATCAAACAACACCACAATTGAAGAACTTCAATGATCAGGATATTTATTTCTCCAAGAACACCAATTTTTCAAACACCTCCATATCGACTCGGAATTGAACGAAATTTGATATCTAGGGTCCTAATAACTTGGGAAATAAAAATATTAAAGTTTTAGCACCAAACGACAAGTTTGACTTAAGGATGATGGATTAAACATACCTTTTCTTTATCCTCTTCACATGAAGATATGAGAAGCATCAAGAATACTTTCAATTTTCAAAATTCCAACCACCCTCAATCGAACGCCAATTCTTACCAAATTTCACCCATGTGCTTCCGTCACTATGGGGAACAAACCCCACTACTTTTTAAGCTCAAATACATCTCGAATTAAAACCCTAGAGTTTTAAAACTCCAAAGCTTCAACCCTTTAGTGGTAGAATCATCCAAACAACTCGAATTTGTGAAAAATTTCACACTTTGACCCCAGAATGAGATTTTTTTGGAAAAACTCAAAAATTTCAAATCTTTCCCAAAAAAATTTCTGATTTTTTTGTTTATCAACTAAGGATTATAATTCGATGAAACGAATTACTAGGAATGGATCTGATACCAAATAATGCAGTTCATATAAACAAAAACACAAAAAATAAAAGAGAAAGAAACAAAGAGAAAAGATATGCAAAAACTTACAATAACTCACTGGTTTATGAACAAGAAGGGACTCGTTACCCTTAGTTTTCAATTTAACCAAATGAATCAGAATAAGCACCTAAAATAATATACAAAACACATATTAATACACAAATGGAAGATCCTTTGATTGAATACAGTAAAGAATCTACGAAAGCAACTAACGGAATCCACCCTCAATCACTCAACTATGATTACGCTAGCTAGGTTATGGTTGGGAATCCTTCCACTAAACTACTCCTAAAACAGGATAACAAGCTTAAAGCTCAATTTATCAACGTTCTGTAAAGTAATGCAAGAATACCTATTTATATTAATCTAATTATTTAATAAATTAAATTAAGCCCAAAAGTGATTTAATATGATAAAATAGTCTTCCAATTCTTGAAGATGTCATGTTGACCCCTTAAGTTTTGGTCTCATGGAATACTTCAAGCCCTTGAAGTGTTCCATGATTCCCAAGCTGTCTTCCAAGATTGAGATTGCCTTCTGTTACACCCGACTATGCATCTTTGAGTCCTATTTGGTGCCTTTATGCCATCCAAAACTTGGATCCCCTCGGTAGAATGATTGGTGCTTTTCGTGCTTGTATCACCTTATGTGATGGACGTGCTTCCAATTTCCTATGTAGTTCTGTACTTAGACATCATTGATAAAAGTTACACTTTGACTCTTTACCCCTTCCTGTATAGTATTAGTTTATTCCTTCTCTCTTACTATTATTGACTTGTTTTACTTTCCTTGCTATTTCTTACTTGTACTTTATTCTAGCCCATCGATCTATGATGCCTACTGGTACCTTTTTTTGTACTCATGCTGTACTTCTGTACTATTTTTGTGGTGTAGATACTAGTAGGGGTTATCGAAGAGCCAAGGTCGTGCAAAATAGACAAAAGTGATTACGGAGACTATAGTGAGCTTTACTGTCCGAGCTGATCGTGTCTTTCTTAATTCCCAGATTGCTTTATTTTGTCCACAGCAGGCCTAGTGTAGTATTTCTTTTTAATGAATGATATGATATGGGTTACAGATCGAATTCGACAAAAATATTAAAGAAATGAAAACAAGGATATGTTGAATTTTATAAAAAAATAAGGAAACCAAATAATTCACCTATAAGTGGAAGACTCATTGTTCAATTGAACGATGAAAAGTAACAAGCAATCAAAGTTAACTAACTAATCAAATCAACACTTGACTAAATGATTTAAGCTAGCAAGCTATTTAGAACCCTAACTGATGAATTTTTCTTGATCATCCAAAACTAAGTAAATAAAAGTCTAAGTGTGCCTTAAATAGTCATAGGCTTATTACATGCTTAGAACCCTAAGTGGGCCTTTAAAACATAGCCATTTAAGGCTAAATGGACACTGAAAAGCTGAAAAGAAGTGGACTGCCCATTTGGGGATTTTTCTTTGAGCAGAGGGTGAAATGGGTGAGCTGCCCAGTAGGAGACAACTATGTGGCGAGCCATCCTTAAGCATATGGTGAAATGGGTGAGCCATCCATCAAGAAGGAGAGTTGCCCCATCGGGAGATGGCTAAGTGAGTGAGCCGTCCTTGCTTAGATGAATAAATTGGCTAGTCGTCCATCTTTGGGCGGCGAGGGTGTGTGATGCTTCACTTGTTGTCATGTCCTCCTTGGCCTTCCATGCTTGATAAAGCATATCTTGAGGTCCATCAATGGCTTCCCATACCTCTTTGTGCTTGCACAATACTTTAAGTTGTTGAAGATCTTGAGCTTGACTTCTAGTGAAATGGCGTGAGGTTGTGTGGTCCCTCAATATTATGTCATCCTCCCCTTATATTAGAGGATTCTTATTAGAATCCAAATCATACTCATTATCACCTTCAACATAAGGAAACAAGTCACAAATATTAAAAATATTATGGACATTATGCTCACCAGGCAATTCGATTGTATAGGCGTTGTCATTGATTCACTTGAGGACATTGAGTGAAACATCAACCCTTTGGATCAAATTCCCTTTGCATGCATGGGGAAATCTGTCCTTTCTTAAATGCACCCATACCTAATCGTTGGGCTCAAAGATCACTTTTTTTTTATTTTACTTAAAATCTACCCTTGAGGTGCTCTTTTCTAAGGCTTCTTGGCCTTGGCATGTACCCTTACCATCTCCTTGGATTTTGTTTCAATATTTAAAATTACAAAAACAACACTTGATAAAGGGGTTAGTGTGAGTAGAATCAAAGGATTAAACACATAGCATATTTCAAAAGGAGTCATGCCCAAAGAAGTATGAATAGAACGGTTATAAGAAAATTCTAACAAGGGAAAATGATCTTCCCAAGAGGATTAGGTGCTTTTCACTATACATATAATCATGTTACCAAGAGTCCTATTGACCATTTTGGTTTGTCCATTCATTTGGGGGTGGAAAGAAGTAGAAAACAAGAGCTTGGTGCTAAGTAAACCCCAAAGGATCCTCCAAAATGGCTAATGAATTTGGGTTTCCTATCACTAAAGGTAGTTTGAGGAACCCCATGCAATTTAAGCACATGTTGAATGAACAAAAAAGCGACATTAGAAGCATCATCATATTTGTGGCAAGGAATGAAATGTGCCATTTTACAAAACCGATCCACCACCATAAAATGCTATCATGCCTCCTTCTAGTCCTAGGGATCCATAACACAAAGTTCATAGAGATGTCCAACCATGGGCCATTAGGGATTAGGAGAGGAGTAGACGTACTTGATTTAGGGACTTGGACTTGGCTTGCTTGCACACGTTACATTATGCAAAGATTTTCTCTACCTCACCTTTCATCTTAGGCCAATTAAATTGCTCCTTGAGGAGGCCAAGAGATTTGGTCACTCCAATGTTCCCAATCATCATGCCCTCTCAATGTGCTTATTTGATGAGCATATCCCCCCCATGAACTCACTCTCCCATCTTTGAATAGGAACCTATCAATCAGTTGGAACCTATGAAGTCGGCGACCTTGGTTGAATTCTTTAATAATTCCTATGAAATCAGAGTCCGTTGCATAGGCCTCCTTCGATCTATCAAATCCCCACATCTTGGAAGTCATCACATGCACTAATAGGAATCTCCTTGACAAGGCATTGACCATTACATTCTCTTTTCCACTCTTGTAGTGAATAGTGTAGGGAAATGTTTCAATGAATTCTACCCATTTGATATAACTTTTTGAGCCTTGATTACCCTTTTAAGGGCTTTAATTACTCTTGATCCATCCATATGACAAATTTCTTGTGCCATAAATAGTGTTGTCAATGTGCTAATACTCTTACAAGTGCGTATAACTCTTTGTGATACGTGAAGTAATTCAATGAGGCACCGTTAAAATTTTCACTAAATTAAGCCAATGACTTACCTTCTTTCATGAGTACTCCACCAATACCCACCCCATACACATCACATTCAACTTCAAGCACCTTCTCAAAATCCCGGAGTAGGAGTAATGGAGATGAATTCAAATTTTCTTTTAAGGTTTGGAATGCTTCTTATGACCTTCCACAAATAAAGTGACATCCGTTTTTATAAGGCCAGTAAATGGAGAAGCACTTGTGATAAAATCCTTCACAAATCATCGATAGAACCTAGAAAACCCATGGAAACTCTAAACTTTGGAGGAATTAGTTGGGGTTCGCTATGACTTGATGGCTTCTATCTTTTCTTCAACAACTTCCACTCCAAGAGAACTCACCACAAAGCCAAGAAAGACAACCTTGTCTCCCTGAATGCACATTTCTTGAGATTGGCATAGAGCTTTTCCTTCACCAATATATCAAATACTAGATTTAAGTGGTCCATATGCTCTTCAATCGACTTTCTATAGACTAGTATGTTGTTGAAATAAATAACGACATACTGGTTGATCAATGGCTTCAAAATATGATTCATTAGCCGTATGAAGGTTCTTGGAGCATTAGTTAAGCCAAATGGAATAACTTTCTACTCAGATAGCCTAAATTTAGTTCTGAATATTGTCTTCCATTCATCACCCGACTTCATCCAGATTGGGTGGTAACCACTAGTCAAGTCATTCTTCGAGAACATATATGATCCATAAAACTTATCCTACATATCATCAAGCCTATGGATAGGACATCGATACTTCGCCATGATTTTATAAGCGGCTCTACAATCAACATATATCCTCTATGTACCATCTTTTTTTGTCACAGGAATCACGGGTACGACATACAGACTTAGTCTCTTCTCTATTATCCCCTTCTCAATAGGCTCCTCTACTTGCTTTTGTAATTCTTTTGTTTCCTCCAAATTGCTTCAATAGGTCGACCGGTTTGGATTTTGAGAACCCGTCACAAAAAATGAATTTTGTGTTCAATGCCCCTCAAGGGGTGATAACCCTTTGGAATCTTTTCCCAAAATGAAACCTTGTAGCCCTGTAAAAGAGAAGGAATGACACTAGGAAAAGTGCTAGTGTCTTGGTTAGCTTGCAATGAATAATTGGTATTGATGAGGCACACTAGAAAACGGTCCTCATCAAATTCCTTGAGACATTTATTTGGCTTGTCTATCATGCACTTATTTCCTTTCATCTTATCCAAGCATTCTTTCTTTTCATCTTATCCAAGCTACTTCCTTTCTTTTGCTTACTAGTGGACCCCTTGGTCCCACTTTCCTCTTCTTCAATCTTACCCCTCTCTTTAAGCTCCTTCATATTGCATTAGTCTTCACTAACTTGGTAGGGAGTCAGAGGTGCAACTATGTATTTTCGGCCATTCATCATAAGAGAGTATTTTTTGGTTCAGCCTTGATGCATGACATCCCTATCAAATTGCCATGGTTTTCCCAATAGTAAATAACAAGCTAATATTGGAACCACAATGTACAAAATCTCATCATGGTATTTTCCATTGCTAAATTTTATCATTTCTTTTTAGAGTACCTTCATTTCACCACTATCGTTGAGCCATTATAGCTTGTAGGGAGTTGAGTGCCTTTTAGTGGAAAATTGCAACCGCTCCACCAATGATTCACTAACCACATTAGTGAAACTAACACTATCAATAATCAATGTGCATTCCTTTGATCACATTCCTTTTTTGCAAGTGCTCCCATACTGTGCCTCACGACATAATATAGATTGACCTTCGATATTCTATTCTTGAGGAATCCATACAACCCTCCTCATAAGACATACAAAGTTCACCCTTTCTTCAAGAATCTCACCATCATCCTTCGTGGACTCTCCATCAGCTTTACCCTCTTCTCCCTTAACTCCACTACCCTCATTACAATCATCTTCTTTCTATGTTCTATACCCTTTTGATATGTAATAATTTCTCTCTTGTTCGAGCACTCACTAGCAATGCTCCTTCTCTGTTGAGATCGAAAGCATTTGATAGTATATAGTCGAGGAATGTTAACTTTTGGAACATTACCTTCTTTAGGCTTGTCATACACCCTTGCCTTATAGTCGTACTTGGTAAGGGTAGCTTAACCACTACCCTTGGACTCTTTAGGATTTGATCTTTTCAACTTATCTCTTTTATCATTCTTTCCCTATGGAGTAGTTGACATCCCTTGGTTTTATAGACCTTCACCTCTTTCAAGTCATCTTCTACCTTCAAAGAATCCTGAAAGGCCACTTATAAGGTGTCATAGTTCTTGAGTTTCATGTGACTCAATATCTCAAACCTCAAATTGTCAATGAACCGCATCATCGTACATTGGCCTTTTTCTTCAAGAGTATACTTCATCATCAAATTTTCAAAAATCTGCAACACTCTTGGCGACTTGACGCAACATGTATACCTTTTTGAAAAACACTTGGTAGTAGTTGGGTGGCAAGTACTTCAATTCAATCAAGGAAAGTAGCTCTTGCCAATTGGGTATCATGACGATATTGTGGAGTTCTCTTTCTATTTTCTTGGATTCCTACCATGTAGATGTGTAACCTGTAAATGTGTGAGAGTTATTTGGCTTTCAACGCATCTGACACATTATTGGTGAGAAAGATCCTCTCACTTTGTAGTTTCCATTAAATAAACTACTCCGAATCACTATTCCCTTTGAATTTTGGGAATGTTATCTTTATGGTACTCAATCCACGATCATATTCATTTTGATTCCCAATCCTACCTCCTCTATCCTTCCATGCCCTGTCTCCTCTATGGTCTCAATGCCTATTCCCTCTAGAATCCCAATGATGCTCTCCTCTAACCCCATAGCATTGGTATCGATTAAAGTCTTGTTCTATTCTTCCTTCCCTAGGTTCTTCATAACCTTCTCTCTCTGATTTCCCCCATACTTGATCAAGATCAACTTTATAATTCAGTTCATCATATAATGGATTGTGGAATTGGTCATCTTGGTAGGGAATTTGAGGGTGGTTTCGGGGAGGTGAAATGATTGATCCATGGATGGGAAAAATAGATATACTTTGTTGATGGACTTGACTTTGGTGGTAGTCATGCATATTAGTACCATGCCCTTTAGGGGGAATAAAAGGTTTAGAATTTGGATGTAGAGTTCTAGCGCGGGAGTGTCTTGGGGTATTATATGGTTGAAACGTGGGTTGATATTGGAAACTTTGGCTTCGGGTTAAAATTGGCTGGGTCATTCTTTGAAATTGCCCTGGGTTAATGGTTGTGGATTGGTCCATGCTTCCGTTGCCCTCATTTTTACCCATCCCTTGAGGTGAGTCTCCTTTCACTCTTCCTTCTACCCTATCCAACCTTTCCTCCGTACCTTTGATCTTGTAATTCATTTTCGTTAGTTGTCTTTCAATATTTGATAAGGAGCTCGCAAGTTCATTTGAAGTTTCTCCGCATTGATTTTCCATTTACACCTGCAAAACTAGCAAACAATTAGTAGTAAATTCCCCACAACACTATTTTTGAGAATACTTCCTTACCTCTAAGGTTTCTCTAAGATTTCTTGTAATGTTCTCTTTATTCTTTCAAATCAATCGATCTTCTATTCCATATGTTAGAATGGATCTTTATAGACTATTCCATATGTTAGAATGGATATTTATAGACACTCAACGGACTAAAAGAAGGCAACACTTAAACCAAGAACTAATGAAGATAGTATAAAATGAGAAAATCTTTGAAAGAAATTTGTACGAAAGAAAGTGGTTCATGAACTAGCATGAATTAGTATGATCAAGTACTAATTGAACACTAT
>JBDJHY010262649.1:0-10479 GCA_039654485.1 Withania somnifera
GGTTACGTTTGAGATTTTACGTGGTGACATACCTCCATGGACTTTGCCTCCGGGCTACGGCTAACATGGTGGGAGAGGAGGGGGGCATAGGATAGAGGAGCGATATACCAAAAATATTTAGGTTAGCCTTCCATGGGTTCTGCCTGCTGGGCCTACGGGTACCGGAGGAGGAGCGCACGTAGGACTGGTTACTTCATATGATTGTATTTATTTTTCTGAACTTGTTTTCTTCAGTGTACCCCTGGTAGTATTGTGATGCCTAGGGGTGAGCCTTTTTTTTGTGTACACATGACTCATGATAGGGGGCTTCCATTGAGTTTGCATGATCAACCACTGTCTGGAATGGACAACCATAAAAAAACAATAATGCTACCTCCTCGCGGAGCCTATCTCTCAACCCATAAGAGAACTGACGGTCTCCGTCTCTGTAGGCATAAACTCAAACCCATAGACTGAAAGCTGATGAAATCTAGCCTCATACTCAACAATGGACATGGAACCCTATTCAAGTCTTCTGAACTCTTCTCTTAGGCGCTCCTTCTCCTGAAATTCGTAACATTCTCTTTCCTTGATGGTCAAACTACTGATA
Organism: Withania somnifera; assembly: GCA_039654485.1. Lineage (NCBI taxonomy): Eukaryota > Viridiplantae > Streptophyta > Magnoliopsida > Solanales > Solanaceae > Withania > Withania somnifera. The sequence goes on from JBDJHY010262649.1 coordinate 590, forward strand.
AATCAGCCTTGACTGATAAATCGATAAAAATATTGATTAAGTAAAGGCTCTGAGGTCCGATTAAGCAGATTAGGTGTCTGATCAAGCAGAATCTTGTATTTTCCAGTATGTTACGAATGTCAGGAGAAGGCGCTACAACCGATGTTGTAATAGGTGCTCCTATCGATGCTGCAGTTTGTGCTGCAACAGGTGTAGCGGGCACTGGTGGAACCTCAGAAGTAGTGGTTGTAGTAGGCACCTAATCTAGCGCTCAAGTCTTCCTAGATGCGAACGTGTACGAGGCATCTGCGAAAGAGTGATGGCAATGAGTGAGAATTTTCAAGAAACCATCAATGATGTACGCATGATACAAGATTCAAATAAAAGAGTTATTTTCCCAAATGTCACTATAGCCTCCTGAAGATAAGTAACGGACGTCTCCGCGCTGATCTGCAGGACTCTACTATACATTGGTTCTGTACACTGACACCAACAGAGGCTCTAATACCAATTTTTCAAGTCCTAATTTTTTGGACTTAATAGCACCTACTATACCACTAGTAGGAGAACCAACCCTGTAGTCTAAAATCGAAGCGGAAGACTACTATATCAAATTCAGAAAGAACAAGTTTAAAATACACAGTGTACAAATGAAATAAAGAGAAAGTAATAGAGTCAAATAATATGCCCAAAACCCAGTCACTAAGTACAGAAATAAGAAATAGAAATATCAAATACAACTGTGTTTCCGAAATACATGGGGTCAAATAAAATTTCCAAATCCGAAGAGAAGCAGGTAAAATCCAGACACCAAGCTCACCTTGGATGTCTGAAATAGAATGAAATTTATACGAACAACTAGCTGTAATCAAGATTGGGAACCTGTACTCGAATCTACACATGTGCAAGTGTAGTATGAGTAAAATCTTCCAAAGCAACCTATACCCAGTAGGCTTCGAGGGCCCACTAGGTACAAAACAGTAATAATGCAGTAAATAACAGAATACAATAAAGGGGTCACAGAAGCAAATAGCACAACAAGGGAAGCTAGCTACTCAGATAAGAATCAAGTAATAATGATACATGTATCGCTAGCTAATCACATAACAGGATCTTAGACAATTAAGGAAGACGTACCCACAATCCTTGAACAATATATGTGAATAATAATGCAATAAACAGGAGTTAAAAGGAGACAAGAGTAGAACATGGATGGTATATCGGTAACCTTAAGTGAAGGATGAATGCATGAAAAATAATATAAGGCACCTCGAATATCATGAAGTGTCAATTAACCAACAATAACAACTAAGAAGTACTAATTATAATACAGTAATGCAAATAAATGCTGACAAGTCCCCCAGACAGAAGCGTAGCATACACAAAACACATGCTCACCTGTAGGCATCACCATACTACCAGGGGTACACCAAAGAAAACAAGTGTAGAAAAATAAATACAATCATATGAAGTAACTAGTCTTGTTTACGCTCCTCCTTTGTTACCCGTAGGCCCAGCAGGCAGAACCCATGGAGGCTAACCTAAATATTCCTAGTATATCACTCCTCCGCCCTATACCCCTCTCCGTGTCAGCCACAGCCCAGAGGCATGGTCCATGGAGGTATGTCACCACGTACGATCTCTAACATAACCATAGCCTTACATCCCAAATCTCAGAATCTCAATAGTTTGGAATATTTTGCCAAACTATCAATAGTCTTATCAAGACGTCCTCGGAAAGTAAATTATTATAATTAAATCTATAAGCCTATAGATAGCCCCAAAGAGCCTACCTATCATTCGATTATAAAGCATTGTAAGTTCACGAATAATACTCCGACTGATGTCAAACAATCTCCAAATGATCTGAAACTTGCATCAAAGTATTCTAGATGCCAATACGAGTCTAACGGTATACTTTATGATACGTTTTGGACTTGGCCTAAAAATGGGCATACGGGGCCCGCTCGGCAAAATAGAAAATAAACGTCGCCACGGGGTTTACAACATTACTAGGAACCCCTGCTCCAAAACTGAGTGCAATTTGAGTAAGGGAAGACCCTTGAATAACCCATAGACAATTAAGCATAAAAAGGGCTAAAGAATCAAACTTTATGAACTTATATGTTAAATTTGGTAAAGGAAACGTTACTACAATGAATAATAACCCTAAGGATCAAAGAATTACTATATAATTTTCAATATAATTGAAGGAATCATGAGTTCATTAATAGGGTATTAATGGATAAATAACTCTAAATTTAATGAATTTTAACGGAAGAAATGACTTACCAAAGAGGATATTGATGTGCAAAACCTTCAAGGAACTTTTCTATGAACTTTAGGAGTTTTCTAAGAAAATTCGCACCAGTTGATGAGAGAAAACGAGGAAAAAGTTTGAAAAGAATAACCCATAAACGGGTGGAAAAGAATGCATAAAGAGCCTCAGGTTTCGCTTTATATGACACCTGGTCTGCTTAATCCGACCTTAGAGCCTCTGTTTAATCGACATTTTAGACGATTTATCAGCACTTTGACCGATAAATTGGTCAAGGCTACATAAGGAAAACTCTTCATTATTTCTAAGGTTTCACCGGGGTTTCAAAATTGAAATGGAATCCAATTTTGACAACCCAAGTATGTAATTTATGTTAAAAGCACATTCCAGACTCAACGGAATCGATGAAATTGACATCAGAGGCCATTTGAGAAAAAATGACCCCCAACCAAGACTTAAACAAAACTAAGAAATTTCTAACTTTCCACAAAACAACTTAAATCGAGCCCGAACACCTTGGGAAGCGTACCAACGGTTCAATTAGACTAAAATCACCATTCTAGAGCCGAAGAAAGTGTCAGAATTCTGATCTAACACTTCGAACACTAAAACACCACCCAATCTCAACTTTAGGCCTTAAACTTAACTAAAATTCACAAATTGGCCTAAATTGGAAAAGAAACCTCCAAAACACAAACTTAAGGTCGATCTCGACTTTGTTTGGCCTTCTGGAGCTAACCTAACTTTTGGAATTTAATTTTGAACTCGTCTTGAAAGAAAGTTGACTTTGGTCTATGAGTACTTAATTTTAGATTTTAAACAGGAAATTTTGAGATATCTCGCAACCGAGTTGCTAGGGATCCGAACTACCGGTCCCAACAAGTCATAAATGACATAAGGATACTACCAAAATGCTCTAGAATGCAAAACGTCATGTATTTATCATAAATGACCATAAGGGTCATTACAAATACTTTCAACCAAAGCTCCCTCAAAGGATCACAAACTATCTCAAAACTAAAATCAAGGCTGAAATTACTAACTACTCTGATGAACACCCAAAAGTTTACCAACAACACCCCACCTCGTTGTCCGGGGACAAAGCTGAGAGTACCTTTACATGAATGATATAGAACATACCCACTTTATAAGTCTTCGAGTACAAACTATTCTCCCAACCTCAATAATTTTCCTATTCATAACACTTCCAAGTGATATTGTCGAAGATCTACGCTCCCATAAACCAACTCAAGCTACACCTACTATACACTTACGCAACAACCATTATGCTGCCATACATAGTAAAGCTCCAACTCTCCATGATATCAGAATAACTGTAAACAAGTTCCACCGAACCAATTCTCATAAGAGTTAGCAATTCCATATTCAAACTGTGCGGAAAAACACCCTGATGGAACAAAAACATTACGAAAAAACAACACGATCATCTTTGAAACAACAAACTCTAACTACTAGCACTCATTACAAATAAGCAACAACTACCACCACTGCAACTACTCTATCAAGTCTCAATGCATAATAACAATCTGCTAAAACATGGCTATAACTAAATTACACACATAACAGGGGTAGATCTCACAATAAGAGATCCTGTACGTTACTCAACATTACCTCCCTGTCGTATCAAATCTCAGAAATCAAATCTATTAACCTACAAACCAATCGCGACTCCAGCATACCAAAAAGCTAGGTAGCAACTACGCTATCTATTATCCAAAAATAATCCCCATCACAACCCAATGAAACTCGAACACCATAAGCCTTTCTAGTCTATGTTGAGACACACCTACAGCTAAGGCTAACAATCAACCCAAAACCTCTTCAACTCAATCTCAAACACACCTCGGGTTCTAACACAATGCATGAACCCGACCTTGAGATGCCATATACACATCTTGCAACACAATCATACTTAACCCAAAGAATCATCTCACTAATCTGGACTTTCAAGAAACCACAAGGACATCCCAACTTAAAGAAAGTGCAATCATTACTAATCAATAGAAACCACTTCTACGAACACCAAAATAAACACCTCGCACACCATCACCCAAAAGCATAACCCACAAAAACATTTCTTCATATCCACACTAGGATAACTCGTAAATTAAGCATGATAATTTTGCACTAACAAAAGCATCTAATATACCGTATCAAAACATAATCAATCCCTAGGGAACTTACATCCGCACCTGACACAATTTACCTTAGCAAATCTAACACAACTAGCTGCCACCAACGTATAACCTTACCACCAAACCTAGCACGAACCCTTATTAATAGACGTACTGACACCAGGCATATAGTGCAAAACCAACTTCCCGAGAGGAAAGATTACCAAGGATAATCAAATATTGATATATTAGAAGAATAACTCCTTATCCAATTGTTTCCAGAGATAAAACATTAGCACCATAATATAACAACCCCAAAAATCACAAGGCAACCCCAGTCGCCTGCAAATACTAGAGTCTGCCACAACCCTCACACTATCGCAGGACTATAAAACCATACTAGTAAGATTAAATCATTACGTCCTGATTTGGTACTTACTATGGACTCCCATCCATAAACCCAAAAAGCTAAAACACTGTGCAAACTTTCACCAATCGATTTTCATATAAATTATGCCACAACCCTTATATAACTTAACAATCTAACTCTGGAACCACATTCTCCATCTACTACTAAAGAAGAAATACATTTGCAAGAAGAACACACCAACACACTATTGACCAAAACTCTGCATCGATGCCACAAATACAAAACTCTTCAAACCGAGAAAACTCAACTGAAACTAATACAACTTTCGAAATAGATAGGAAAATAACCAAGGTGTGGCTCAAGATTGAAAAATATGAAAAACTCATGCTCAAGTGGGTGGTCAAGTAGGTTGATTAGAGAAACCAATACGATACAATTCCAACATTAAATGACCAAAACATTGATTCTAATTCCATGAATGAATACAAGCTATGTCCAGTTTCATGGGAAGTATTGGAACATGAATTTTGATGGCTACTGGAAGCCCATCCATGTAGCCAATGATCTAACAAGTGTGGACAAGACTATAATTCTTGGCACTAAGCGGATAACTATTTAGAGAATAAGCGTAACACACCCATACCAGGTAATAGAATACTACCACCACAAAATAACTCATTTATCAATGAACCTCCTTAATGAAGCAAAACTAGGCCTAGCATCATAATTCTATAGCAAAGCTCATGCCTCTCAGTCAGCTACCCAATTGGGTCTAGCATCGAAATTCACTACTAAAAGAATTCAGTTACAAGGAAATAATAAATATTGATCAATCCATAGAGTAATAGCCAATATCAACATATAAGGGCAAATAAAATAGATAGATAGGCAGCAAGAATTACCAAGGCAGACCAAAGGGTTACTAAAATAAAAGGGTTACCAAAATCAATCAAATAAAAGCCAGACTGGATAATAGTAATGTAAAATCAAACCTGAGATCATCACCTCTGTCTCTGTGAAGTCAAGAAAACAACAGATTTAGCTTATCCACGACTAACCTGATATCGACCCAAACCACCTGCCTCACCATGTTGGGCATTACCTGGAGCATCTTTCCCTCTACGAAGAACACCTCTAACAAGTGGAAACACTTATTCAGGTGGGTACTCTCTACCAAGGAGATCTATTATACCATAATCATAGTACACAGGGCCTTAAGGGCAAACTATAGCAGGATGACTAAAGCTACCACACTCCAAGCATAACCCTAATCTCCTACGCTGTCAGAAATACTTTGGCATAAAATTTGGACCACCCCGACCTAAAGCCACAGAAGGAATACCTCCTGTAGTCTGCTCAGAACTCTGAACTATAACATCCAACTGAACCACAACTAGAATCCTATAGTGGGATATAGGTTCTCTCTTCAATTGAGAAATGGGTCATGACATAAGGGAATAAAAATCTCACAAAAAATAGTCACCATTTTTTAAACTGAGGAGTTTGTTTCTTAGACTTTCAGGATGGTAGTATAATGATTCAGAATAGTTGCATCATCCTTAGTTTCTAAGATTTATTAAAAGAAAAAAATTGATCCCATCTTACTGCAACTAAAAGAACCAAAAAATTAATGTTCGTGAAAAAATGGGAGGTAGTACCTTGAGGAACCAAGATAGGTTCTAAGTTGTAAATATTAATGAAGTTTGAGGAAAAGCTATATTAGAAGCATATAAATCTAGTTACTTTATTCACCTAGGTTCTACAAATATGTACCATGACATAAGCGAAGTCTGTTGATGAAATGGTGTTAAGAATCATAATTTTTAGTTTGTAGCTAAGTGTATGAGTGGTCAGCAAGTCGAGTTATAGAACCAAATAACTGACGCATAGGCTCAATATATGAAGTTTCCAAGTGAAGGTGGGAGGTGATAATTATGTAATTTATAATAGGTAATCCAAAATCTTATCATTTGCATGATTTATTTGGGTGATTATGGACTAGCTGACAAATGAATCTCCAAATGTATTTAGTGCCAAGCACACTATCTTTAAGTTGAGACAACAAATTTTATTGAGGATTAGGTAAAGAATTATATAAGAGAGATTATCAAGATTTATTTTTCCCTAGTTTCCATCATTGTAGACAGGATCAAAATTTATCACATACTTTCAGTGCTCTCATAAAGGGTTAGCTAGGAATGTGAATCTTAGTATTTCCTTCTACTCTCAAATCGAAGGCCAATTGGAAGACACAGTAAATATTAGATGACATATTGAGATCATGTGTCTTACATTTTTAAGTTAGTTGGAATAATCACCTACCTTTCATTGAGTTTATCTATAACAATAACTATCACTCAGATATTCAAATATCTCTATTTGAGGCCATGTACAGAAGGCAATGTGGATTGGCAATATGTTGGTTTGAAGTTAACGAAGTAGATACATTAATACCATACTTAGTCCACTAAGATGATGAAAATTTTAAGATTATTTAGGAGAGATTAAAGAATGCTCAAAGTTTGAAAAGTCATATTTTGATATAAGGTGAATAGATTTAAAGTTTAATGTTGATGATTGGTTATATTAGAAAGTTCTTCCAATGAGAAACATCATGCATTTTGGAAACAAGGGGAAGCTTAGTCCCTAATACATTGGTTCGATGCTCAGTTGTATTTTCAATCCGAGGATCCGAACATCAAAAGTAAACCAATTTTAAAATTTTAAACTCCAACAAACCTATATCACACATAACCAACTAAAATCATAACCAAGGAGGCCAACCAATAAACAAGAGTCTGGCTAGACAAAATCCACATTCTAGAGCTAATAGAACTCTTGAAATATGATTCTGAGTTTGTTTTCAGATAATGTAAGCTAAAGTCAATGATTTCAGTAGTTAAGGCTATAAAATAGGGAAACAGATATAACAACCGAAATAAAGTTTATTTTATGAGCTAATGATATGATTTTATCCTATTTTATGAGTTTTTAGTTAGTCGATAGTTGAATTTTTTACTTGATCAACATGCAATGATTGGAATATCAAATCAAAAGTCTGATAGTGCCATCATCTCTGGAATGTCGACTTTGGGTTAAGGAGAGTGTTGGTTCTCTTCACGAGGCCTACTGTCTAACTTCAAGTGTGTTTTTGGATTTTTGGTGCTTTAGGCCTAAGTGTTGACTTGGTCAACATTTTTCTAGAATTACCTCATATCCGAATTTCGATTGAGCAGTTGAGTATGGATTCTCATTTGGTATGACTACATATATTATTTGTGTAATTTTAACTCTGAACATATTTTGAGTAGTGTTCAGAGCCATTTTATTTTGGATGAAAATTGTTGTCAAAAACTACAGTTGGTGCAGCCTTCCTTATTTTTTGCGATTATGAATGTATGTCATGTGATCGAAGGTCAGCCTCCGTAGTAATCACGATCGTAGAGCACCTTTATGCGATCGTGTTCTTCTGCTTCCTTCTTCCTCATGATCATGAGCTTCACCATCATGATCGCTAGGACAAATAATTCCTAGCCAAGCAATTTCAACATACTACAAAACGATCGGATAATCTTTGACCTGGTTGTATGAATATGTTCATCCTTAAAATTTCAGACAGTTATTTCACAACTTTCTCACTCTAAAATCTTCTTTTACCTCTAACAGTTGATGGGAATCATACTTCTGTCATGGGGGAGTTTGTGTTGGTTATGTATTTCATGTTCCCCTTCATCATGGTAAGATTCCTTCTCCTTGAATTCTTCTTAAATGGTGAATCTCCACATTGTAGCCTACTAAACAAGCTTGCATTCTTGTGTTCTTTATCCCAGTTCAGCTGATATATATCTCTTATTTGGTGCATTGAGTTTAGTTGCACTCCCTAGTCGAGTTGTATTCCATTTTCTGGTACATATTTCCTCCATTTAAGCTTGTAATTTTGCAATGTTTTGCATTATATTTCAATTCATTTTTGGGCATTGTGATGCCCTTCCAGCACTCACATTGTACTCATTTTTGGAGAACGGTGATGCTGGGAACCCCATGGAGAAGTTTGTTTTCTGTTTAAGCTAGCTGGTCCAGCAGGCTCATTTTAGGCCCGATTTTCGTATTAACCTGTAGATCATCATTTCTTCTGTTTTGGAGCTGTTCAAGGTCATTTTTTATTAGTTCAGATGATATTCAGGAAATGCAACATGCTATTTTCTGAACAACAGGTAAGCTCGTAGGGCATACTCTAGGAACATAGATTATATAATTACACTAAATAAAATTTATGGGGTAGGACTCTGGGCTGATACCATGACCCTTTTTCGCTTCTCATATTCTATTTTTCTTCTTTACTTTTGAATGGTGCTCGATGCTATACGACATCTTGACCTAATATTGGCTTTACGATACCTTTCGAGTGACTCTAGAAGTAGTAAAACGCTAAAACTTGGTTGGAATTTGGATTTTCCCCTAGGATTTGGGCTTATTTCTTGTGCTGCGAGCTATAGCTTAGTTGATCCTGTGTAGAGAATAGATTAGTTTTAGACAATACTTGTTTTGTAGTATTCATACAGCGTGAGAGCCGTTGAGCTTAGTTCTGAGAGTGCATTTGAGGATGGGGCCGAGTATCACCCTACTTACACTGTTTGGTCGTGGAGGCCGATTTTTTTATAGTAAGAAATGAAATGACTAATACTAGAATAAAATGGGATTTTCTAATAATAATAATGCTTAATTAAATTTCCTGTATATTTTACACTTGATTTCCTATCGACCACCCGGTACTACTTTTTCTCCCTTTTTAGATTGGGTTTCACACCTTGGAACCGGGTACTATTATTAACAATTTATGTTGGGACTAGAGTCTGACTTCGTTCGGTAGTGAGTATAGCCACTGGGACTTGAGTCTGACTTCATTTGGTAGTGAGTATAGCTTTTCATTACTTATCATGCCTGCTGATTTGGGACCTTAGTGATACTAGCATATTGAGGCGCGGGGCACCCTGAGTGTCATAACCCGATTTCTAGGGTCATGATGGCACCTACTATACCACCAGTAGGAAAACACAATCTCTTAGTTCGTAGTCGAAGCGGAGGACTACTACATTTAATGCGGAAGAATATCAAAAGTAATATGAAA
>JBDJHY010262659.1:0-19965 GCA_039654485.1 Withania somnifera
GAAGTAAGTCAACAAACACCAATGTGATGAATAAGTTGGGCTTAGCTACTTTGGAATGTCCATAGATACCTTCAACTATTGGTGGGGGTGACTGGGTGTTTGATTTAATATGTTATCCATTGATGTGGTGTAAGCTAGGTTCTATGTGAACACTTAAACATCTCAGTTAATAGTTCTTAGCATTCATGTCAATCTCTCGAAAGCCTGAATACACTATTGTATGCAATATTAAGCCTCACTGCCTAGCAAGCTAGTTAATTAGATTTAATCCAATCAATGCCATTAGGAAACCCACAAGTGTAACTCCTCTCGCATGGCTCTTAATCTTTCTACACAATGACTTAGAGTTTACAACCTCCAATTATATACAAAACATAGGTTCACCAATAGATACAACACTCACACACTATGCTTAATCAAACACCCATTTCCCCACACAACTAGCTAAAGTATATCATCAGCACATCCCCAAGTTAAATGGATTAGCTATGCATAATTAAAGAAATAAAAGAATTACCATTAAGAGGAACATAGTCAGACATGGTGTTCATGCTTTAATCGAAATTATCTTCTCTAATTAATATAAAACTCAATCCAACATTAATAGAAGATGAATAAAAAAATATAATCAACCGAGATTTTTCTTGCTTTTTTCTCTTGTGTTTTTCTATACAAGTCATTCACTCTCTCTACAATTTCTGTTCTATTTTTGAATTTGAAAAAATATCTTTTATATGTTTCAGATTTTTGTGATGGCAGTCAACACTACCGTTATCACTGGTTGGCCACCGTCTTTGGCAGTAGCCTCAAGTTTAATAGGTAGGACAGTGGTACTGCCCTTGGAGAGGGCGATGATCGCCATTAAGGATGGCGGTCCGCTGTCTTTTCCAGTTCTCTGAGATTATTTTCCTGGCTTTATTGGCGGTGGTTATGCTTAGACGGCGATCGTCGTTAATGACTACGGTACACTTTCAACTGCCATGAAGACACTTTATTCTCCCAATCCAGAATTTCAACTTTAGTATGCTTGGTTTCTCCAAAGTCATGTATTTACCTAAAATATAAACCAAACTAACATCAGAATTTTATATAATGATGACGAAAACAAGAAATTTAACTATGCGTTTAGATGTAATGAGTGGTTTTTAGGCCACTCTTCAATGGGATGCTAGATGAGTGAGTATGACTTGTCTGTACTCTTCCATTCTTATGGGGGCTTGGAATGGTTTTATCTACTTTTACTGCCTTATATCCTTCTAGTGTTAGTGCTAGAATAAACGGGATTTTCAAATATCTAATAATAACATAAATGGATTTTCTACTTATTTTAGACTCGGTTGTGTGTCGGTCACCTGGTACTACCTTTTATACTTATTTTTGACCAGGTTTCACACCTGCCAGTGGGTACTATCATTTACTACTATTACTGGAACTTGAGCCCGACTTTGTTTGGGAAGTGAGTACAACCTTTTTCCACTACTTCACTTTTATTAGTTAGGGACTTTATTCCTTTAGACACTGTGTTGGTGGCACTAAGTTTCCAATAATTATGGTACGATGATTTCTATACTAAAGAATTGGATGCCAAGACATGAGCATCCTTGGGGCCCTATGATATTGATACGTGAGGCTTACTGTGACACTAGGCATTTTGTACGTCATTGGCATACCTCTATAGACCTCACCATTTTGGGGACGGGCACATCGGATGAGGGGTCGGTGTTGGAGTAGAGGCATTTAGGGGAAAACCATCCATGGATCCTCCCTTCTAGGCCTTCGGGTACCGAAGAAGGAGCGTACTTAGTAACTTTGCATCATTATGTCTGTAGTTACTTTATTGCACTTGTTTTCTGCATATACTCTCCATTAATATGGGATGTCGGATAGGTGACTGTGACTTATGTATAATCTTCTATTCTTATGGAGTCTTCGAAGCATTTTGTTTGCTTTACTTCCTTATATTCTGATAATGTGAGTTGTAGCTTTATTTATGAGGATCCTTACCTTGTAGGCTTATTTGTGCATATTTCTACTTGTTGTATCTTCCTCCTATATATACTTGAGGTTACCGGTACACCGCCTATTCCCCCCTAGTTTCCTTTTCTACTTATATTGTATGATTTTGTTGTTATTATTGTACTGCTACAAGGATCTCAAGTATATTCTTCCCTCCCTACCCGAGTTCCTTCTCTTTGTTATAGGTAGAAATATTGTACACTATACGCTTTCTAACTTCCTTTTCTGTGTTGCTAGCATCTTGTACTGTAATACTTTTTTTGTGACCTGCCTTTTTTGTATTCCTATTATTTACTGAGATTATATCTATTATCTACCCAGTGGTCCTTCGATCCTACTGGGTACTTGTTGCTTTAGAAACTTATACCCATGCTAGACTTGTGTCCCCTTATGTAGATCCGAGTACTAGTATCTACACTGATCACATTGTTTATGCCTCAACATTATTGCTTTTGGGAGACACAGGGTAAGCTCTAGACGTCTAGCCTAGCTTGCATCTTATTAGCATTTATTTTATCTGTTTTGTATCTCCAAAGACAGACCTTTTATTTATTAACATACACCTTGTAATCTATACTGTTAGTGGCTATGTATATATTGAATCTCGGTCTTAGGAGGTCTATTGATTCTGTTATGTTATGCTTTTTCTCTCACCTCGTTTACTTTCTACTTTCTCTTATTGTTTTGGTGTGTGTTTGTATTTGCAATAGTAGGCCACTGCTATGGTTATGGGTTACAGGGTTGATTCTCTTATAAGTGGAATAGTAGGTGTCATCATATCCTAAGAAATTAAGGTGTGATGAGTTTATTTAAGGGAATTATATATTAGACAAGCTAATCTTTGTGTACTGTAGCGCAGTATTTATCGAGCGATTGGTAGGATCCTTAGGCTTACTTTAAGGACATAACTTATATAATTATGCTAACTACCATATGTGGATTGGGATTACTAGGTCGATACCATGACCTTGAACTCTTATTCTATTCTGATTCATCTCTTTGTTTCTAACAGCGTTTGGTGTAGTAGACTCCTTGACCTAGTAATGGCCCTGTGATAGTTGTAGGGTGACTTTGGAAGTAGTAGAATGCTGATGTACGAGTTGGATTTTGGGTTTAACCCTCGGGCTTGGGATGGTTATTGTGTGTTGCTAGGTGTATCTTAGACTAAGCCTGTACAGATCATAGGGTAGCTATAGATATTGCTTGTGTATATGCATTCATACAACAAGGGATCTAGGAGGTTAAGCTTCTGAGAGTGTGCATCTATTGTAGTTCTTCTAGACTGTCTGGCCTTGTGGGTTGATTTTTATATGTTAACTAAATAAGTGGATTAAAACTGGTAAAATGGAGCTCTCTAATAATTAATAATTACATAATTGGATTCTCTACTTGTTTTAGACTCGTACTGATGCTGCATACCCGATACCACCTTTACAACTTTTTTTTGACCAGGTTTCACCCCCTGGCATAGGGTACTATTATTTTCTATTACTGTTGGCACTTGAGTCTGACTTCAATTCGGTAGTGAATACAACCTTTTGCTACTATTTCTTGCTTATTGGTTTGGGAACCTTTTTTCTAAAACATTGAGATTTTTACATTGAGTTTCCGAGATTTATGGTACGATGATACCTCTGTGGGCATTGATGCTGGGACACGATCCTTCCTGAGGCTCCGTGATATTTCTATGAGAGGTTTTTTTTATGCTAGTAATTTTTACACGGTTGGCACCTCTATGGACCTTGCCATTCAGGGGACAAATACACTGGAGAAGGGGTCTGTGGTGGAGTAGAGGCATTCGGAGGGAAGACCTTTCATAATTCCTACCTACTGGGCCTACAGGTATGATGGGTGAAGCGTATATAGGAACATTGGCATCATTATGTCTGTGTTTACTTCACTAAATTTGTTCTCTATATAAACTCTTGGGTTCTATGGGACACTGGATGGGTAAGCACGATTGAGTGTATTATTCCATTCTTATGGGGTCTTGGAAATATTTTATATGCTTTTACTATTTTATAAACCTCTAGTATTAGTTGTTGCTTTACTTACTGAGAATCCTACCATGTGGGCTTACTTGTATATTTATATTTGTTGTATCCTTCTCTTATATATCTTAAGATTACTGGTACTGCTGATTCTGCCTTAGTTTTTTTCTATTTTCTATTTTTACTTTCGTGTCATTATTATTATACTGCTTCACAGGTCTTGGGAATGTACTTCTCTCCTTAGCTGAGTTCCTGTTGTGTGTTTTAGCTAGTGATGTTTGTACACTATCAACCTCCTTTTTCTTTCTGTGTAGCTAGCTTCCTATGTTGTATTACTTGCTTCTATGACCTTTTTCCTATCTATTCTTATTGTTTAGTAAGATTATGCTTGCTATGTGTCTAGAAGGCCCTTGAAGCCTACTGCTTACATGTTGCTTCAACAACTTTTACTCATATTACACTTATGTCTATCTAGTGCAGATCTGAGTACTAGTACCCACCGCTGACTTCGTTGTTTTCTCCTCCTTGATGTTACTTTTGGAGATTTAGAGTGAGCTTTTGATGTCCAGCTATCCTGCATCTTCTCCGCTTATGTATTTTGTCTTTTTATTTAAGAGATGGACCCTGTATTGACTTATATTACCTTGTACTATGTATCTTTTAGTAGGCCCTAAGCCGCAGGCTTGGTTCTTCTACTGGGGGGATAGTAGGTGCCATCATGACCTGAGAAATTAGGTCGTGACATATGCTCACCTTTCGAACCCGCAATCCCGACATGTAAGATCCATGTAAAGACTTAACCATATAGCTTTACTCCTCCATATATCCCTCCTCTGGCTACCCACAAGTATGGAACGTAAAGGTTCATATAGGTTGCAACCACATAAAACTCATACTCATAACTCTTACATAGATCTCAATGGATCTATCTCAAAAGTTCAAGTATAAATAATCATACCCACCCGCAGTTGGGTCTAAAATCTATCAAAAACTCAATGTCTTGCTCTCAGTCACAATTCAGTCTAGTTTCAACCTCAAGTTAGTAGACAAATTCATATTTACCCCTTTATCATTGAAAAGGGGTGAAATCATCATTTTTTATATTCATTCTAGTCTCATATTACTGAAAACGGGCCCATTCGGCCATGCAAGATTTCAAAATTGGCGATGTTAGGATCATCACAATTAAACAGTGAAACCATTGTATAAAAACTAGTTTTCATGATAATATGCTCAACCACATACAATACCTCCAACAAGTAGGCCCTGCACAAGGTTAGTCACTACAACAATCTAGAAACCATCTAGTCAATGTCCAAGACTCACAAATATTCCCAATAATCCCACCATCTATGTTCCGGAGTCAATAAAAACCACACAGATTGATAGGTAATCCACAATCTCAATGCAACACCAAAACATAACCACGAAGTGGACTAAATAAGCATATATGACCAGGAGTTCCACACCTAAAACCCAACTCAAGGATAGATAATTACTACTATTTTTTCAAAAATAAACCCAATCTCAGATAGGTAATCCATAGCCTACCTTTCGTCTTAAGATAAGCTTGCAAATATCAGGAAAATATCCCAATCATCTCCAAAATATCCAAACGATCATGAAATTAGAAAAATATTAATCTACGAATTAATAGTATTCAATTGATATCCGTAAAGATATAATCACAGACGGGGTCCAAATCAGAGTCACAATGGCCTACAGGCATGCAAACCTTTAACTTCGAACAAAGGATGTCAAAATATTTCTCACATTATAGGGAATTCATACCCAACATTTGAAGCTTAGACGAGTAAGTAATGAGATAAAATCAATGGACTAAAGTGGAAAATAAAGTTGGTGAAATTTGAGAATTTTTGAATGAAATTTGATGAAATTAAGGTAGAAACTTACCAATAATTGGAGAAAAGTCAAATAAATATTGTTTCCAACGTTCCCAAAGAGACATGCAAATTCCCAAAACCTTAAAAATTGAGGATTTTGAGTTTAACGGTGAAAGGATGATGAAAATATGAAGGAAATTTAGGTTTCCAGGTTTATATACTTCCAGGGGATGCCTTCTTTTCTCTGCGGCACATAGATTACATTTGCGGTCCTCCAAAGAAAACTTCCTTTGCATTCACGACACTAGGACCGTGTTCGAGAAGAATAACAAAGAATGACCCTCCATGTTTGTAGTCAGGCACCTCGTTAATGGAGTACATGAGAGGTTTGACCTCCGCGTTTGCAACCAAGTATCACATTCATGGAGAAGGGATCCTCATTGCACCTGAACTAGTTGATGCACTAGAATTAACAAAAAAAATAATAAGACACGAGGGCTCGGAATGTTTTTGGAACCTGATAAACTAAAAAAATATATGCTACTTATATGTCAATGACATTTTGGTCTCATCGGGGTAGAAATTTTTTTGATCGAATATCATTTTGATGAAATATTGACTAAAGTCAATCCAATAACTAAATTTTCATAATTCCATTCAATTACTCAAAATTAGCTCGTCTAGCTCGGGTCCCGAACCATAGTTCACCTAACTCGAACTCTACATTCTGGAGCTAATGACGCAGTAAAATTTTCAATGTGAGGCTACAATCATCAAAAGTCAATCGAAGTTAAACTTTTGAACTCCAACAAGTCTAAAATCATAGAAAACCAAATAAAATCATAACCAAGGCCTCCGGAAACAAACTAAAAGTCTATCTAGACCAAAATCCATGTTCCAAAACTAATGGAACTATTAAAATTTTATTTTGAGTTTGTTATCACAGAATGTTGAATGAAATTAATGATTTCAATAGTTAAGGTTCTAAAATAGGAAAATTTACATAACAACCTAATGAATGACCCAAAAATTGAACCACCAATCCTGATAAGTCATAAATGATTTAGGGACACTACAGGAAAGCTTTAAGATACAAGAGAATATGAAAACAGAAAAAATAACCATAAGAGTAACTATATTCAAATAACCTTCATTATCTACCTGGACATAAAAATCATTCATTATGCGTATTCAAAATTTTTTGTATTTCTAGATAGAAACAAACCATATTGCATCCACCATAGGAGAGAACACATTTCCATATAATAATGTAAGGATTTTTTTAGAAAAATCATTATTCTCCAAGGCACAAGCCGTACTTTATGACTTACGGTCTTACTTTTCATGCAATAGCCTATTTGTACCCCACTTGCATTATATCTTGGACTATAAGTCCAAAGCATCACTTTGCCAAGTGAAACAATATATAGTTGAATTAAGTATTTTCATTTCCTAACACTTATCTGTCCATACTTTTTGAAAAATTTAAATTCAAGATCATCAATATCATTTATAATGTAAAACCTATAGTATGTCAAAACTATTCTCAATATTAATTTGATATCAATTCTAATATGATATAACCTATCAATATCTCCTTATTCATCATTTACCCAAACTTTTAAACTATGGCTTAAGCTATTCAATGCGTATGATTGAACCCCATTCAGATGATTTATCACTCAATTCTAGGTTTTAAGGTATGTACCCAACAATATAAATAGTGTTGTATCTGAATTAAGGTCTTAAGAAAATCCAAAACATAAAGTTGAACTCAAAACTCCCTTACCAGCTTAGATTTCATAGAAGTTACATCATGGGTCAACTTTAAATAATCATAACTCGTAAAATATAACAT
Source organism: Withania somnifera (assembly GCA_039654485.1). Lineage (NCBI taxonomy): Eukaryota > Viridiplantae > Streptophyta > Magnoliopsida > Solanales > Solanaceae > Withania > Withania somnifera. The sequence goes on from JBDJHY010262659.1 coordinate 7,710, forward strand.
GATTCGTGTGGCCATAACCTATCAAATTAAATATATTTGAGTCCTTATTTAAATTCATTAAACTGCACATCATTTAAGTTTGGAGTAAGACATTATAACCATTTTAGTGAAAGGTTTCAAGACTATAATTTATGTCGGTCGACTGCGAGATTGTGGAGAACCTCCATAGGATATGGCGATCAGCTAAGTGTGACTGCCCCAACTTTCCATGAAACATAAAAAATGGGTCCTTTTTTACCCCAGGGAAAAGTTTTGGAAGACCTCCAAGCCTGATAGTGGCCCAGAACCTGACTGTCGGCGATCTCTATGAGGACATATAAAAGCTTTTTTAAAAAAAAATATTTTCCACATAATTTCACCTTCACATCAGCCCTAAAGGTTATATATTCTCTCTTACTACTCCTACAACATCAAGGTAAGCATCCTTATAAAATTTTAGTCTTTCTCCCTTATTCTAACACCAAAAATTGGACTCCTAACAAGATCTCACAATACAAAAATTCTAGGACTTTCAAGAAACTCAAACCATGATTTTCAAGGACTCATTTCTTTAAACTAATCCTCAAAATAGAGTTATTTTAAATATTATTATGTCATCTAAGCTATGCAAGGTTTTTGTGATGGGTTCCTTTCAGCCACATGACCAAAAATAATTTTGTGATATAGTTATTCCATTCAAGTAAGGGTTTTGTGATTTAAGTTCATTGTGCAATTTCCTACTATATTTTCAGTTCTATGAAATATATTATGTATTCTTAGAAAATTTCTCAGGTTTTATATACACTTTATGATTATGTTTCACTCTTCATGATTTTTAAGGTCCCTACATGAATTATGATTTCTCTTGAAGTGGTTTTCTTATTCGTACTTATTTTAGATATGAAAATATATGATTCACGTGGATCTAAAATATATGCTCGTAACTTGAAAAAGTCTTATATCTTATATAAAATAGATTCAGACACTCATTTCTTGACCTAGCTACCAAACATTCCGGATCCCAGCAGCTTAGAAATTTGGTGAATTTGCATTGCTTCGAATGCCACATGGATCAAGCATATTATATTATGTTGAACTTTTATTTTTCATTTGTAAGTGGTTGGGGTTTTTTTCCAACTACTCACTTTACGTTTTAGAGGTTTTCAGAAGATGAATGTAGTAGTTATGTCTAATACATGGTGGATTCTCAAGTGGTTTTTTTTTTATTATGAATCCTATTATGTTTGGGCCTATTTAATTACTTCCTTTATCTTTTGCTTATGTACGGTGTATTTTGTAGCTTATGTTTATTATGCTATTTGCATAAGTCATCTTGGAGCCATTCGTGGTTCTAAGAACCATGCCACCTCCAGGGAGTAGTCTTGGGGTGTGATAAATATGATATCACTGCCTAGAGTTCAAGAGTCCTAGGATGTATGAAAATTTAATCTTGTAAAGTCTTATTTATGGGTGTGAAATGTGAAAAACTTAAGATGAAGAGGCTACAGATTGTTTAGGAAAAGTCCACTTCTTTAATTTTCTCTTTCTCATGTTTAGAGTTCAACTCTATGTTTCAATCTAAAACTCATGCCTTCCACTTCTCTTTTTAGATCATGCCACCAAAAAGGACATCTAGCCAGAGAACCACCACTACTGCAGGAACCGATATTATTCCTATACTCCTGACCATGCCATGCAGACTAGGCATGAGGTTCGTGTTAATGGACCAAATGAGAACCCTCATGCTCCTTCTCCACCAGTACCAATTATACAACCTAGGGGCACTAATGCACTAAATGACTAGACCCCAAACACTGATGCTACTAATGTAGAGTTTAGGAGTTCTATTCAAATGCTTACATAGTTAGAATTAGTCAAGTCTAGCTTCTAGGGTGTTGAACTATCCATTCTAGTTCTCAGGGAAATTCTAAAAGCTTTAGACTCCACGATTTCCTGAGGATGATTCCCACCAACGTTCTTGAGTTCAAAGGTTAATGAGGACCCTTAAAAATTTATTTATAAGTTGCTAAAATTTATTTGGGAGATGCATATTAACACTGTTTAGGGGGTTGAGTTTTCTTCCTATTAGTTGAAGGATGTTGCTTACTTATGGTATCATCAGTGGGAGGAAATTAGGGGAGAAGATGGTCGATAGGCTGAGTAGGATGATTTTGAGAATGCCTTTATTGATCATTTATTGAATTGAGGGAGGATGAGGTAGATAAGTTCAAAAATTTGGAGCAGGGGTTTATGAGTGTAAAGGAATATAGACTGAAGTTCACTAAACTATCTAGGTACACTCTAGAGGTGGCTACATATATGAGGGCTAGAACAAAGAAATTTTTTAATAGTGCCTCTAAGATTATTCAAATAGAGTGAAAAATCCTTTATTATTTCATGATATGGTTATCTCCAGGCTTATGGTTTATGATCACGTGGTAGAAGCTGAGAAATCAAAAGAAAGGGAGGAACATAGAGTAAGAGATCCAATTCTGCACCTCAGGGGTTTATCCACCATAGGTTATGAAATGGGAATAAATCCTTCTTTTGTAAGAAATCCTCTGGAAAAATTCAGTCTACAACTAGTGCACTAGAACCTAAGCCCAAGAAAGATTAGAATTTTCAAGCATCAGGTTCACAATATCAGGTTAGTGTTGCAAAGGGACATAAACTTATTGCAATAAATATGGAAAGTATCACCCAGGTGTGTGTTTGGTTGGGAGAGATGGTTGTTTTCGATATGGTCAGGCCTGAGACAAAATAGGGGATTTACCTTATACGAAGAAAGAAGATAGAGGTAGCATATCTCAGAGTACACTGGAAGTAGTTCCAATTGATCGTAAGGGTCAGAAAGGTGCAATTTCTAGTTCAGGTGGTAAGCAGAGACATAACCGTTTCTATGTATTATCTTCTCACCAGGATCAAGAGAGTTCTCCCTATATGGTCACTTGTATATTTTAGGTTTACTCTTATGATTTTTATGCTTTTTTAAATCCAAGGGCTAGTTTGTCATTTGTAACTCCTTATATAGATAAAAATTTAGAGTCAGTCCTAAACAACTTCTAGAACCATTTTCTATCTCTACTCATGTAGGTGACTCAGTCATGGACAAAAAAAATTTCTGAAACTTTCCAATCTCAATTCCTCATAAAGTTACCCCATCTGACATGATAGAATTTGATGTCATTCTTGGTAGCGATTAGCTATACGCATGTTATGATACCATAAATTGTAGAACCTGGGTAGTCAAGTTTCAATTCCTGAATGAGCCAAGTTAAAAGTGGAATGGTGGACCTGCAGGTCCTAAAGGTCAATTTATTTCATTCCATAAGGTTAGGAAAATAATATCTAATGGGTACATCTACCATCTGGTTCGGGTCAAGGACTCTGAGTCTGAAGCCTTAAGTCTTCAGTTAGTTTCTATAGTCAATGAGTATCCTGATGTGTTCCATGATGATCTTCTCAGAGTTCCACCAAATAGCAATATAATATTTGGGGTAGATGTTCTCCAAGACACTAAACCTATATCCATCCTACTTTATAGGATGGCTCCACCCTAATTAAAAGAGTTAAATAAGCACTTAAAAGATTTTCTGGATAAGGGATTTATCAGGCCTAATATGTCCTCGTAGGGTGCTTCAGTCCTGTTTGTGCATAACAAAGATGGTTCCCTTCGCATATGTATTGATTATAGGTAGTTGAACAAAGTCACAATAAAGAACAAGTATCCTATTCCTAGGATTGATGACTTATTTGACCAACATCAGGGTGCTACTTATTTCTCTAAAATAGATCATAGGTCAGGATTTCACTAAATGAAGGTTAGGGAGTGTGACATATCGAAGACAACTTTTTGCACTCAGTATGATCACTATGAGTTTCTTGTTATGTTATTTTGTCTAACCAATTCTCATTCAACTTTATGGACCTCATAAATAGAGTATTCAAATAATATCTCAACATGTTCCTCATTTTGTTCATAGATCATATTCTGGTTTACTCCCCTAGTGAGAGGGGACATGCTGATGATCTTAGAGTTGCTCTTTAGACCTTCAAAGATAAGAGACTGTCTATTAAAAAGTGTGAGTTTTGTTGAAGTTTATTGTATTCCTTGGTCACATTGTTTTTTGTGAAGGTCTTCAGGTTGACTCTCAAAAGATAGAGGCATGGGTTTGGATAGATACTGTAGGATATTTGTAAAGGGTTTCACATCCATCTGAACCCCATTGACTAGGCTAACTCAGAAAAAGTTAAAATTTCAGCAGTCAAAAGCTTATGAAAAGTAGTTTCTAGAGTTGAAGACTTGACTTACTTCTGCTCTACTATTGACCCTATTAGAGGGTAATAAACGTTTTGTGGTGTACTATGATACATCCCGAGTTGGACTTGGGTGTCTTATAGTGATGAATGATAATTTTATTGCCTATGCTTCTAGACAGCTTAAATCTCATAATAGAAAATTTGGTTTCACTACCTTGATAGTGTTAATGTTAATGTTTTTACAAATCATAAAAGGCTATAGTATGTCTTCACTCAGAAAGATTTAAATCTCCATTGGAGGAGATGGCTTGAGCTCATTAAAGACTATAATATGAGTGTAGTATACCACCAGGTAAGGCTAATACAGTTGTTAATTCTCTTAACATGTTATCTATTGGAAAGTGCCACCCATGTAGAGAAGATAAAAAAGAGTTTGTGAAGGAGGTGCATAGACTTCAATGTTTGGGTGTTAGACTCATTTATTTAGATAAACTGTGGTGTTATTGTTCAAATCATTTTTTATAGTGAGGTGAAAGAAAGCAAGGTAGTGACCCAATTTTACAGAAGCTCAAGGATGCAGTCCTTAAGAAGAAGGTTGAGGTTTTCTCCCAAGGGGGAGATGATATACTTTATATCAAGGTCGTTATACGTCCCTGATGTTGATGGCTTGAGATATAGGATTCTCACTGAGGCTCATAGCACCAAGTACTCTATAAATATAGATTCCACCAAAAGGTACCGAGATTTGAGAGATGTCTTCTAGTAGGAAGGCACAAAGAAAGATATCGTGAAATTTGTTGTAAGGTGTTCAAATTGTTAGAAGGTAAAGGTGGAACAACAGAGTCCTGATGGTAAGGCTCAGAATTTCAACATTCCTACCATAAAATGGGAGACGATAAATATGGATTTTGTTATAGGCTTACCTCGAACATGTCTTAATCATGATTTAATATGGGTAATAGTAGATCAAATGACTAAGTGTGCTTACTTTAATTTAGTAAAATAAACATACTCAGTAGAGGACTATGCCAAGTTGTACCTTCAAGAGATATTTCAACTTCATAAGGTCCCCTTGTCCATAATTTATGATAAGGGTACCCATTTTACCTCTCAATTCTATAGGCCTTTCCAAAAGTACTTGGGAACTACGGTTAATCTTAGCACTGCCTTCCACCCACAGAGTGATAGTCTAGCAGAGCTCACTATTAAAACACTTGAGGACATATTGCAGGCTTGTGATATTAAGTTCAAAGGTATTTGGGATGATCACTTACCTCTCATCTAATTTTCCTATGATATTAGCTTCCATTATAGTATCCATATGGCCCCATTTGATGAACTTTATTGGAGAAGATATAGGTCTCCAATTGGTTGGTTTGCGGTAGGTGAGGCGTCAATAATTGGTCCTGACTTACTTCATCAAGCCATGGAGAAAGTTATGTTGATTACAGAGTAGTTAAAAACTCCTAAAAGTCAACAAAAATAGTATTCTAATGTAAGGCATAAGGACTTGGAATTCCAGGTTGATGATTGGGTGTTCCTAAGGTTTCTCTAATGAAAGGGGGATGTGTATTTTAAAAAACGGAAAACTTAGTCCCCATTTTATAGGTCCCTACCAGATATTGAAGAGCATTTGAAATATTGCCTATGAGTTGGAGTTGCTTTAAGAATTAGTCGCAGTGCATCCTGTGTTTCATGTATCCATGCTTTAGAAGTGTTGGTTATCCATCTTATTTGGTTCTCTTAGAAATTCTTCGTGTTAAAGATATTCTTTTATATGAAGAAATTCCAAATGATATTTTAGTTTATCAATTTGGTAATTTGAGGACGAATATCAGTTAAGACTATGGAGAAATCAAACTGTAGAAGAGGATACATGGGAAGAAAAAGAAGCAATGAAGTCTAAATATCCTCATCTTTTTTCCCTTTCTCGTGATGACACCCAAGGTAATTGCTATCTCCAACAGAAATTCATAGAAGTTTGTATTATGATTCTATGAAAATGTTCTTTCCATATATGCTCAAATACATGTCTAAATTATAGTAAGAATCGCTCCAACTTATGTTTTAAAGTGAATATTTTTATAGATAAGTTTACGATTTTTTTCAATTCATACTCTTATCCTAGCTTTATCCATCATTCAGGGACTAATAACCCCAAGGGGGAGATATTGTAGCACCCCAAACTTTTAAACTATGCTTAAACCGTTCTACGCGTATGCTTAAAATAGAATCTGGTTATTTATCACTTGATTATAGGTGTTAAGTTATGTACCCCAGTATATGAAGAGTATTGGGTGTGACTTAAGGTTGTAAGGTTACCCCTAAAACAAAGTTGAACTCAAAGCTCCCTTACTGACTTTGTTTTAATAGAAGTTCCATCATGGGTAAACTTCAAACTATCATAAATTCTAGATTATAATGAGTATTATGACCCATAACCTATCAAATTAAATATATTTGAGGCCTCTTTTCGAATCAATAGAACAAGCATCATTAAAGTTTAGAATAAAGAGTTATGACCATTTTAGTGAAAGGTGTCAAGACTGGAATTTCTGGTAGTCGACCGCCAGATTGTGGTGGACCACCATGGCTATGGAGGTCAACCAAGTGAGATTGTGGAAAATTCAATTGCATCAAAAGTGGTCCCTTTTGGGATATCAGGGCTAATTTTTTGTAAACCGCCAAGCCTTGTGGCGGCCTAGAACCCGACCTTCAGTAGTTGCTATAGGGAACATTTAAAAGCTCTTTTTTAAAAATATTTTTCACCTTATTTCACCTTTTCATCATCCCTATAGGTGATATTTTCTTTTATAATACTCCTCAAACATCAAGGTAAGCATCCCTTAAGAATTTGTAGTCTTTCCCCCTAATTCTAACACCAAAGTTTGGACTCTTAACAAGATTTCACTATACAAGAATTCTATGACTTCTAAGAAACACAAACAAAGATTTTCAAGAACTCCATTCTTGAAAATTATCCTAAAGCTAGGATTATTCTCAATTTCTTGGGTCAACTAAGGTACACATGTTTTTCAGTAATGGGTTCCTTTCATCCTTACACCCAAAACTAATTTCATGTTATAGCTATTCCATTCAAGTAAGGGTTTTGTGATTTAAGTTCAAACTAAAATTTTCTACTATGTTTTCACTCCTATAAAATATATTATGTGTTCTTATGAACTTTCTCACATATTATATACATCTTATAGCTATGTTGCATGTCTTATGATTTTTTTGAGGCCCCCCACATAAATTATGGTTTTTCTTGAAGTTGTCTATATCTTAGAGGGGTTTCTTATTCATAGTTATTATAGATATGAAAATACATGATTTAGCAATGGCAAGATATTAAACTTTCAAAAACAAAGAAATTTTGATAAGATTATAACTTTCACCTATTTTATACATAATACAAGACTTTTGCAAGTTATGAGCATATGGATAGACATATGTTATTTTGGGAGGATTATCTAGCATCACGGTTTTAGGGAACTCTATCACTCAACCTAAGTTGTGATCCCCTAGTACCATCAACTACATGGGCCAGTGTAGCTATAAAACCATAAGCCTTTTCCTAAAAGACTATTTATTATGGATCGATCATCTTGTTTATGTAACCTTTCTACCCTGGAAAGATATTGACAAACTTTCCCAACATGGGGTTACTATGTTGGGCATCATGATCTCACATGATGGTTGTTGGTTAGAAGAAATTTCCCTATTTTTATGATTTATTTACATTCATGTTTTCATTAAGCAAGTTCAATACCCATTTCAGATGTGATTTATTCTCTTATCACTTATGCTATGTATTTATTATATATTTTATTTTCGGTGTAACAGTATATCCTATTCACTGACTATGTTTTTCACTACATTGTTGCCATAATATATATTCAGGAACTCATACCTAGACCTAGCTACTAGACGTTCGGTGTTGCAACCACTTAGAGTTTTAGTGAGTCCTCATTTCTTCAAGAGCCACATGGATCACGTTTATTCTATTATAATGAACTTTTATCTTTGATTTTCATGTGGTTTGGGTTCTTTCCCAATTATTCTTTTCATGTTTTATAGGTTTTTTGACAAGGAATTTAGTAGCTATGTCTAATACGTGGTGGGTTCTCATGAAAATTATTTTATCATGAATCCTATTATGTTTGAAAATATTTTATTGCTTCTTTTAGCTTACGTTTATGTATGGCATAATTTGTACCCAATATTCAGTATTCCATTAGCATGGGTTATCTTGGATTTTTCCTTTAAGGACTTTCCATTAAAGCCTTTACAATTGAATTATATTATAGGGTGAGAAGACATAAATGACAGTTAGTTTGCAACATATTGCAAATGAATTATTTATTGAGCTACGAGTTTAGATTTTACGAGGGACTAGATAAATCATTACATACATAGTTTTAACTGTTTATCATCTTTCCTCTTAATGTTAGGTAATCTAACATTTACCCCTAATGTCATTTGGTGATCCTCTCACTGTGTTGTGTAGGGCAATGGATCATATCTCACACATTTAAATCTTCATATAGAAATTATTTGATTTCTAACACTAAACCAATTGTAATAGGGGAGCACTATTCGCTTGATACATACAAGTGCTGCTACATTTTAAATAAAACATCTCATACCAAATTTCTTTTGGGAGATTTGTTCTCATAACCTTTAGTTTAGCTATAATTTGAGGTATAAATTTTCTGCTAAACCAACCAAAATTATCGATGTAATTTTATAATTTGGAACCTTGCTCTTAATTTAATCATTCAAGCAATGACTTTGCAAAAAACAATTTGCAACATACCAATTTCCATGTGAACATTTCATAGATACATCTATTAAATCATATATGATAATTGGTCTACATGGAAGGTGAACGGGACCATATTCAACTTTTTTATACATTCCAAAAGTTTAAGGGATACAACTCAACCTTAGATGGTAAAATGACCATTTATCATGAGAATAAGCAACAAAAAAGAATTTGTGAAGAACCTTTATTTCTTCAATATATAACCACATGAATTCTCAATTATTCTTTTGCATCACATTAGAACTAGGATGTTTAACCGGTCATGCCACCCGATATTTTTTCAGTATTATCACACGCGATCCAACATCATGCCTATATTTGTGTACTGCAAATAGGAGGGGATTATATTTTACATAAATATTTATACTCCACTTAGGTTGTAGTAATATGAAGATATAAAATCCTTCATAATATATAGTCTTAATAAATAATATTTCTCTTTCCAATTTAATTGACTCTTAAAAAATTTCTTTGATACTTACTACAATCCCAATGTTATGATTAATTTTACTCTTCCCAGTATTAACACATTAGCTTTTTTTGGATCTTACCACATATTTCATTACACCATCCATATGGTTCACATATCCTTTTAAAGAGAAAAGTATTGTCAGCATGGCCATGGAAAAAACCTTTTATAGGAAAGAATTATTTCTTTCTTTTATCCCTTAATAATTCATAATAAGACATGCCAAGTGACTAATGAACTTGGTACGAACATAAGATCCTTTTTTTAATCTCTCAAGCCTTTCATAGAGGCGAGATGTGTTATTCATTTAATCATACATGAATATGTTTTTATTCATGGTATTTATCAAATCTTGACACATTCACCTTTAAGAATGTCCAAGAATCTATGATGGTTATCACAAGTCTCATTCTCTTCAAGAAACGGACAATAACCATATGAACGTACTTTATAAAATTTTATTATAAGATCATTGTCACGACTTAAAATTTATCACCTTTACATGACACACCTTAACATCATTTCTAAAGGTAAAATGTATCGCCCCTTTATGTCCCTTTATTTAACCTGATGGAGAATTTATATAACATATAAAATTAGGTCGCACGATCACCGCGTGCCAATACCTTTTAAAATCAAATTGATAGTAATTATTTCCTTCACCTTTTGAAAGACCATTTTGAGAACCCATGATGTTATTCACAATAGTTACTATTATATTTTTTTCCTTTATTCCCATTCATATATTAACCATCAATTTTCTTTTAGACTTATTATTCACTACTACCACATTTATACTATGGAATTGAGAAAACCAACAGTGGTCTTAATTACTTTTTTCTAAAAGTATATCATTTTTCCTTTGTCATTATTATATCATTGATATGATGCATTAGGACATTCACCTAATGTCTTACCCATATAATAGTGTCTTACATCATAACATGTTTGAACTTGAACCTAATGTCTTATCATCATGGTACAACGGGACTTTAACCTAATCTATTACCTCCCATAAAGCCATGTTAGGCTATAATATGTTGAGACCTAAATTCAACATCTTATCATCAGGGTGCATCAGGACTTGAATATGATGTCTTATCCTCTTTGTGAGTTGGGACTTGAACCCACCGTCTTACCCTCATAGTATATTTATCACAAGTTGTATCATTAAACTCCAAGAAATAAGGCATAAGTTTGAGTAGCCACCATTAAACATAAAATAAATGCATTAAAAAATCATTTTTTATGAGAAGTAGAGAAGGTTTTAATAATAACATATCAAGAATTTGAAAATATTTATCTTTGGTGATAATAATAACCAACCAATAATGAACAATACCTTAAACATCCTCTCACTTAATTTAACACTTACATAATAAAATTCTTATTTATAATAAGTTTTTAATGATCCTTATGGTCATTTTCATGATTTTGCATTTTCTTATATATCAGAGCTTTTCTATAGCAGTCCTAAGTCATTTATGATTTATCGGGACCAGTGGTACGATTCCTGGATCGTTCGTTTGTTTTTTATGTACATCTTACAGTGTTATAGCCTTCACTATTGAAATCATTAATTCAGTCAATATTACATGAAAAAGAACTTGGAATGAAACGTCAAGTGCTCCCTAAGCTTTAAATTGTAGATTTTGGTCTAGATGGACTCTTATTTCGAATATGGGGGCTTTGGTTTTAGTTTTATCCTATTTTGCACGTTTAATGCATTTTGAAGTTCATAAGTATAGCTTGGATTATCTATTTATGATCATAAACTCAAATTAAAAGTTTGACCATACCATCAGCTCTAGAATGATGAGTTTGGGCTAGGTGAGTTGTTCATTCAGGATTCGGTCCAATCATGCTCATTTCAAATTCTCAATTTGAATATTTGAATTATTAGCGTCGAGTTTATTTTAGTTAATATTTCTTCAAAAAGATCTCAGATTAAAAATTTATTTATGCTGTGAGTCTAAAAAGTTATTTCCATGCAGGTAACTATTTAGTTTGTGTTCATCGATATACGAACACATTTCGAGCATTGTTTTCTTTGTTATATTTTTGGCTGGCTTTTAGTTGTTGCATAATTGGTGGTGCAAAACCATATTTCATCATAGTCGCGACTCATGTTCACACGATCATGATGCATAGGCTACTCACCCTCCATGATTGTGATTGTCATCCTTGCTATTCAACCCCTGACCAACTGTAATGACCCTCATGGTCATTTATGATAAATATGCGATATTTTGCATTATAGAGGGTTTCAGTAGTTGCCCCAACTTATTTATGACTTGTTGGGACTAGTATTTCAGATTCCTGGTAACTCATTAGAGAAATATCTCAAATGGCCTGTTTTAGAGCCTAAAACTAAGTACTCGTTGACCAAAGTCAAATTTCCTTCAATATGAGTTCTGAATTAAATTTCAATAGTTTTTTAGCTCCGAAATGCCAAATAAAGTCAATATTGACCTTAAGTTTGTGTTTTGGAATTTTTCGTTTGCAAGCTATGCGAGATTATGGATTTTTGTTAAGTTTATGGCCTAAAGTGGAGCTTCAGTGATATATTGATGTTCGGAGTGTCAAATTGGAATTCTAATGTTTCTAGCAGTTCTAAAATGATGATTTTAGGCTAGGTGAGGTGTTGATATAATTTCTGGACTAGTCATTTTATTTTTTAGGTGTTGGTGGAGAAGTGCACTTTTGGCTACCTTTGGTTT
>JBDJHY010262668.1:0-10478 GCA_039654485.1 Withania somnifera
GATTGTGTGTTATTTAGTTTGATGAGATAATAATTAGACAATGTTTAGTTTTACATAATAATTGCATCTTTGCTTTAATAGAAATAAAATATATTTTTTTTGTCTTTCTAAGACTTTTTCAATAATTATGACATAATTTCTCGAATAATGTAATCTCATATTTATTTATTTTATAAGAAATTATAAACTATTAATATTTTAAACGGAGATAAAGGGTCTAATTATATTGAAAATCTTATTATTTCATGAGGTAGGTTTTATTAGAAATATTATTCTATTAATTTGGGTATATTTAAAAAGTTATAATCATTTTATAACGAGTCTAGGTAATACCCCTATATACTTTATTTTAATATAATATAATTATATATATTAGTCGTGGCAGCGTAACTGAAACCAAACTAATATATATATATAAGAAAGAAGAAGAAAGAAAAGGAAAGAAAAAGAGAAGGAAGGAAGAAAAAGGGAAAGGAGTTCTGTACAACTTCTTCCTTAAATACTCCATTGTACTTGTTTCAGAATTTAAATTATTGTTTTTCAGGTAGGCTACAGTTTATTTTCTACATATTGGGTATGAGTATAGTATATGTGTGGTAAAGTGCTAGTTCGGGACTAGGATAATTATTTGGACCATGATATGCTTATTTATCCAGCATATGGCCTAATTAGCAGCCTTGTAGCTTACTACTTAACATGGGGATGTTTTGTCCTGCCAACGTGTTTTACGCGGACTTTTTATCGTAGTGTGGCTGGGGGACAAGTAACACCTTTGATGCGTATCGTTGTGTGGACTATGGACTATAGTGAGATTGGTGAGGGGATTAAACTAGTGAATAAAGTTTAGTAGCTATCCCTCGATTTAGGTTGGTAGGTTTAGAGCTAATCTATATAGCCTGCTTTATTGTGCTCTACTTGGGCTATTGAATGTGATTAGATTAGGGTTTTTCCTTTCGGGCTTGGATAGCCCACTGCTGTTTTGCTTTTTGGTTGGTGGCCCACTTGATGATATTGTTCCCAAATTCGGTATGAGCCAGGAGTGAATATTTTAGACTGAGCTTTGGTAGCTCCATCACCTTTTTCCTGGTAGGGGTGATTACTTGACCCTTGATGGGTGCCTTTGGGGCATCTGTAGCATTTGAAATACAAGTGCTCGAGGCTCGGATCGGCACTAGGGTTGGGGAAGGATTGTTGATAAAAATTGGGAACTGGTTTAATATATACTTATATCTTCCACAACTGGGCTTATGAGTAGTATGGAGCTATTTTACCACACTATCTGAGGCTATTTTCTCATATTTATTGTGAGTTCTTGGCTTGCCTATAAGGCGACAGTTGAATCTTTTATGGATGTACTTGACTTTATATTGAGGTATGTTATACGGGCTGAGCCCTAGTTTTGGCCTCTTGGCCTGAGGATTACGACATTGGATGCCTTTTTGTAGGGATTATGCACATAGGATTGAATCTCCCTACGGACCTTCTTGTCCTGGGTCTCCATGCCTGGGGTATATTGTATGGCCGGAGGAGGGGTATACTGGGGGAAGTTTTAAAAGTATAGGAATAGCTTTTGTGGATCTGCTCCTGACTGAGTCATGTAACGAGGAGGGTTTATATGGGCATTTATTTACTATTCCAACACCCATTTGCATTGCATCCTTGCATGTTGTTGTACCCTTCGGGACTTAAGGCAGGAATACCTTTTGGATACTTGGTTGTCTGAGTGAACCTACTGGTAGAATGGAGTACCAACCGGGTTTTTTTCTAATAGAACTTACTTGTATCCTTGGTTTTTTGATTAGTACTAGTTATGCACTTGTCATGTTCATAGTTAGCTTAACTGGGTGATGGTCTGATAGTTTATTGCTGGTATTTTCTTGGGTCAATTACATTGGAGCTTCAGGTATGTGTCACTTCCAATCATGATATGGTCGTGACCTGAGTCTATATAACATGACTTCTTAGTAGCTTTCTATTATACTTCATAGCTGATTATACACAAACAATGGTAGTAAATCTTTTGCTGTACTTACTAGCTATTATTGTAGTTTCCCTTTTTAGTTATACATTACGTGCCACTGTGTTACTTTATAGGATATATTCATTACGTTTCTTGTACTTTATTACCCAATCATCTTATGGTGCCTACTGGGTAGCTGTTTTTTTAGTACTTATGCTACACTTTTACATATTTCCTGATGTAGGTTCTAGTGTGAGTTATCAGGGCGGACACGATCGTGCAGAGTAGCTTGGTGGTGTTCAAGTGTTACTGTGAGAATTTGGCGTTTATGCTGGCCTATCATCCCTCTGCTTTCTATAACTGTCCTACTTGGAGTCTGGATAGCCATTTTCCAATTTTATCCCATTGGAGGGTTGTATATTCTTTACCCTTTTATATATTTATAGATGTTCTATAGCCACTATACCAGGTTTTGGGGAGGAATTTTGAGTTATGTATTATGTGTTCTGTTTCTATTTCATCTCATCATCTTCTTCTTCTTTTCTTTTTTGGGGATTTTTGGTACTGGCCCATCGCTGTAGCTCTATACCAGAGTTAGTCTTGTCTATAGGTGAGATGTAAATGGCATCACAATTCAGTTTTTGGGTCGTGACAGAGTGGTATCAGAGCTCTAGGTTCATAGGGTCTCTGGCTCTAGGAGAAGGAGCTTTGTAGAGTCCACTAGATTGGTACGTAGATGTTCGTATCTTATCTTTAGAAAGATACATGGCTCTTTTATAGGGTAGATTCTTTTGTGTGAGGTATTCACTGGTTTCTTGGTTACTTATCTTGGTTTATTCTTCTTCAGATAAAACAAATGTGATTAACACTAGAGGATGATGATGCTCCCTCGCCTCCATAGAGAGCTCTAGTTAGGGGTCGGGGTAGATCCAGAGCTCGGGGCATAGCTAGGCTAGAGTTGGGAAAGATGAGCCTGCACTGGTAGATCAACCTCCTCCATAGATACAACCACCCTCAAATGATATGCTTACAGACATGTGGCAGCATATGATGGGTATATTTGGTAATCCACCTATAGGTGAGGTAAGACTTCGCCCAAGGAGCGAGATAAGGTGCGCCACCTTCTCCTGTTCAATCGGCACCAGCAACATCGTTGGTTCCTCTAACACATCCTATTCCAAAGGTGCCACCAGTTTAGCCGTCAAGCCAGTCTCTGTATGCGGTTTCTTTATTGATTTCTAAGTATTGGAAGATGCATGATTATTTTATGTGTATGGGGCCCCCAAGATTTTTTGGTGACTCTATAATGGATCCATATGAGTATACTGGAGAGTGTGAGGAGAGGCTGCAGACATTGGGCCTGAGAGAATTGCATGGGGTTAATTTTATCGGATATCAGTTAGAGGGTTGGGCTAAGTCCTGGTGGAGGTCATATAGAGAGATTAGACCCTTATAGACTACATCAATGGCTCAATATGCTTTCATGGCTGAATAGACCCTTATGGATGCTTGTGGATGCTTTCATGGCTCAGTATGTTGCTAGAGTGTTCGTGAGGATCTCAAGACTCAGTTTATTAATTTGTAACAGAGATCAATCACAGTTACAGAGTATGAGGCCTAATTTGTATAGTATTTGAGACATGAGCTGCTATTATACCGACAAATGATGAGCGGATTCTCCTCTTTGCAGTAGGATTAAGGCCAGAGTTACAGGAAAATGTACAGTTATTAATAGCTCAAGGTAACCCTTTTTTAGCAGTTGTTGATTACTCTATAGTATGGAGAAGCACCATCTCTCGACCTAAGGTGGCGTTGAAAAGATACAATACCATCAGGGTCGTTTAAGTAGGTCGCATTCTTTTGGGAGTTAGTATAATAGACAAGGACCTCAAAAGTAGTAGTCACAATAGTGGTACATGGGACAGCCTAGTAGGCTTATTCAGGCCTTCCTAGTATCATCCCGTGGTGTTCAGATTAGTCATTCTATTCAGGCCGCATTTACTGGGGTTTATGATCGTGGTGGATGGGGTGGATCAATTAGTGGTCCTGGTCGAGGTAGAGGACGTAGTTGTTTTGAATATGGTGAGATGGATCACTATGTCAGAGATTTACCATGGTGCTAGGCCATTTAGCCAATAGCTTAGATTGCTGATCTATTACAGATAGTATTACCACTAACTAGAGGTGGTCGGGTAATGGGTCAAGGTAGTCATGGTGGGTCCTAGAGGAGAAGAGGAGGGCATAGCGGAGGAGGTCATTAGGGAGATACGTGTCGTCAGTTCTATGCCATACCTGATAGAGCCTGAGCTAAGGCTTCTGATGCTATGGTTACGAGTATGTTATCTAGTTGTCACCATCCAACATTGATATTGTTTAACCCTAGTTCTACTTATTCTTATGTGTTTTCTTACTTTGTTCGCCATTTGGGTATTTTCTATGAGCCTTTACTTGTGTTTGTGAGTGTGGTCACTCCCATAGGTGAGCCTATTATTGTGGATCGGATTCACTGAGCTTTTTGTTATGACCGTATGGGGGTTGGACACTCGAGCTAATCTGATAGCTCTAAACATGATTTATTTTGATGTGATTCTGGTCATGGATTGCTTATCCCTCTATCATGTAATTTTGGATTATTTTTCCAAGCTCGTGACTTTATTCATACCCGATGTGTGTCAGCTTGTGTGTCAGGGCCCTATTAGCCACTCATCAGTGCCCGTGATATCCAGTTTGCACGCCATTAGATTTTTAGCTAGGGCTTGTACTTCTTATTTAGATTATGTTCATGATGTGAGTGTTGAGCCTCCTTCTGCTTAGTATGTGCCCTAAAGATAGAGATTTCTTTGATGTCTTTATGGAGGAGTTGGTTGGCGTTCCACCCGAGTGTGTTGTTGACTTTTTTATAGAGGTTGATCCTGATACTAGACCTATTTCTATTAAACCTTATGACTCTGGGAGCTTAATGTTCATACCTGATTTCCTAAGGCCTTATTCATCCTAGTGTTTCACCTTGGGGTGATCCGATTTTATTTACAAAGAAGAAAAATAGGACTATGCGTATGTGTATTAATTACAGGAAATTTAATAAAGTTACCGCCAAGAATAAGTATCCTTTTCCACGAATTAATGATTTTTCGAATCATCTTCAGGGTGCTTCAGTGTTCTCAATGATTGACTTGAGGTTGGGTTATCACCAGCTATAGATTCAGACTGGAGATATCCTGAAGACTGCTTTTTGGACTCAGTATTGGAATTATTAGTTCTTGTTATGTCTTTTGGACTGACTAATGCCTTAACTGCCTTTATGGATCTTATGACCAGAGTGTTTAGGCTGTATCTTGACTCTTTTGTTATTGTGTTTATTGATGATATCCTAGTTTATTCCCGGAGTCGAGAGTAGCACGAGGAGCATTTGAGGGTTGTACTCTAGACCTTGAGGACCGAGCAGTTGTATGCCAAGTTCTCGAAGTATGCCTTTTGGTTAGATTCGGTTGCATTCTTGTGCCATGTTGTGTCTTTCGCCAGTATCAGTGTAGATCCAACTAAGGTTTTAGCTGTTTGTGATTGGCGTCGACCCACCACCCCTTTTGAGGTCCATAACTTTGTTGGGTTGGCTGGTTATTATAGAGGGTCCTTAAAGGAGTTTTCATCCATAGAAGCTCCTATGACTAGATTGACCCGAAAGGATGTTCCCTTTCAATGGTACGAGATTGTGAGTCCAGCTTTCTGAGGGTCAAGGAGTTTCTTACTTTTGTACCAGTGTTGACACTTCCAGTTTAGGGCCAACCTTATACAATTTATTGTGATGCCTCTAGTATTAGGTTAGGTTTTGTTTCTATGCAGTAGGGTAGAACTATTGGTTATGCCTTAGGTTAGTTAAAGAATCATGAGCACAACTACCCCACTCATGATCTGGAGCTAGCGAAGGTAGTCTTTGCACTCAACATTTTAAGACATTACCTTTATGGAGTTTATTGTGAGATTTTCACTGATCATTGCATTCTTCTATATATTTTTATCTAGAGGGATCTCAATCTCGGGTAGAGGAGATGGATCGAGATCCCGAAGGATTATGACATCAGCATATTGTATCATCCCGGTAGAGCAAATGTAGTTGTAGACTCTCTAAGTTAAAAGACAATTAGTATGGACAGTGTAGCTTCTCTCTCAACTTCAGAGAAGCCGTTAGCCTTAGACATTTAGTTTTTGGCTATCTGTTTGTTCTGAGTGGATATATTAGATCCTAGTACAGTCTTTGCTCATCTTAAGACTAGACCTACTCTGTTCGATCAGGTCCGATATTGATAATATGAGGATAGATCCTTAGTTCGTATAAGAGATTTGGTTTTGAGGGGAGATTACAACAGTGCATCAGTAGACTTTGGCCAGGTATTATGGATGGGCAACCGAATTTCTGTTCCTTGAGTGGATGGTTTGATTCAAACTATTCTTAGTGAAGCCCACTGTACTAGGTATTTCATACATCCGTGCATCACAAATATGTGCACATATGTGAGCCATCACTACTGGTGGCCTCGTATGAGGTTTGATATTGCTAGATTTATTTCCCGATGCTAAAAATGTCAACAAGTGAAGTTTGAGCAACGTAGACTATCAAGTGTGTTGCAGCGAGTCCCTATCCCTGAGAGGAAATTTGAGAGGATCACCATGGACTTTATTTCAGGAATCCCTCATACCTTTTTGAGTCATGATTGTTTATGGTTCATTATAGATCGATTGACCAATTCTTCTCACTTTTTTCCAGTTTTTCTTATATTAGACCAAGGTACATAGTTCACCTCGCGATATGGAGGACAGTGCTGCGCGAGATGTTTACCGAGGTAGCTTTGAGCATGACGTTCCATCTGCAGATAGACGGTCAGTTTGGGCAAACTACCTAGGTATTCCAAGATATGCTGCAAGGTTGTGTCTTTTCTTTTGGGGGTATCAGGAATCATAACTTGGCTTTAGCAGAGATTTATTATTATATAAACTACCATGCCAATATTAAGATGGAACCATTTGAGGCTTTGTACGGTAGGCATTGCAGATCACTATTTGGTTATTTCAATAACATTGAGATTTTACCTCAGACTTCTGACCTGATCCAGGATGCTACAAAGAGAGTTTAGGTTATTCAGGACAGACTACGGATAACACAGAGCCATCAGAATAGTTATGTGGATCATAGGCTCCGACCTTTAGATTTTGTATTAGAGATATGATTTTCTTGTGGGTGTCGCCCATGAAAGGATTTATGAATTTGGTTGGAGGGGAAAGCTTAGCCCAAGATATATATTAGGAAAAGTGAGGTTATTGTGTAGATCAATGAAGTTTCTTACATAGTAGCCTTATCTCCAGAGTTAGCCGTTGTTCCCCTAATGTTTTATATTTGTATGCTTTGTCGATATATGCTAGACCCTTCCCTTGTACTCCATTCTGAGTCAGTTCAACTGGACGACCGTTTGACATATGTTAAGATGCCTGAGGCCATTATTAGTATAGATGTGTGACGACTTAGGTCTATAGATATTCCAGTGTGAGGGTTCATTGGGCTCACTGCCTTACAGAAGAGGCTACCTGGGAGACAGAGAGTGATATGAGATCCCAGTACCCATACCTGTTTGATTCATCAGGTAATTCCTTCTTAACTTTTACAGAATAAAGTTCCTTTAGTGGGGGATGTTGTAATGACCCTCGGGTCATTTATGTACTTTGCTAGCTCTGGAGACTGGACTTTAGGATCGAGAGACTCTTGGTTCAAATACCGGGTCTTACGATTGTGTGTTATTTAGTTTGATGAGATAATAATTAGACAATGTTTAGTTTTACATAATAATTGCATCTTTGCTTTATAGAAATAAAATATTCTTTTAAGTATTTCTAAGGCTTTGTCAATTGTTTTGACATAATTTCTCAAATAATGTAGTCCCATATTTATTTATTTTATAAGAAATTATAAAGATATTAATATTTTAAAAGGAGATAATGAGTCTAATTATATTGAAAAATTTATTATTTCAAAAGGTTGGTGTTATTATTCCATAATTTTGGTATATTTTAAAAGTTATAATCATTTTATAACAAGTCTATGCAATACCCGAATATACTATATTTTAATATAATATATATGTTGTAGGGCAGCTGCCCATTTCAGATGTTAAGAAAAGAAAGAAACCAGAACGTAAGAAAGAAAAATAAGAAAGAAAAGAAAAGAAAGAAAAAGAAATAAAGGGAAAGAAAAATCGAAGAAATAATAAAGAAAAAGGGAAAAAAGGAGTTCTGCACAACTTCTTCCTTAAATACTCCATTGTAGCAACTTCAGAAGTTAAATTACCATCTTTCAGGTAGGCTATGGTCTGCCTTCTTCAGATTGGGTATTAGTATTGTATATGTGTTTTAAAGTGCCATCTCAGGGCTGGGATGATTATTCAATCCCCGATATGCTTATTTATCCGGTCTATGGCTTATTTAGCTTGCTTGAAGCTTAAGTACTTACCCTGGGGATGATTTTCCCTGCCTGTGTGTTTCAGAACGTCTCTGGACTATAGTGTAGCTAGGAGAGGAGTAACACTTTTTATGCATATCATATACGTGGACTCTGTATAGCAGTGAGGTTAGGGAGGGGAATAAACTAGCGATTAGAGCTTAGTAGCCATCCCCCGATTCACGTTGGTGGCTTTAGAGCCGATCTTTCTAGGCTTATTTGTTGTGCTTTACTTGTGTTGTTGTATGTGATTAGAATAGGGTTGATCCATTTAGGCCTGGATAGCAAGTTACTGTTCCCTTTGTTGGTGGCCCTAGTGATGATAGTGTTCCTAGTCTGGTACGATCCCTAGAGTGAGTGTTTTAGACGGAGTTATGGTAGCTCCATGTTCTTTTTCTTGTTAGGGGTGTGTACTTGGCTCTAGGCAGGCGCCTTTGGGACATTTGTAGCATCTAGGATACATGTGCTCGAGGCTCTGGACCGGGACTAGGACTAGGGAAGTATTGTACCCTTGTGAGTTGGGATCTAGCAGTTATTCTAGGTGATTTAGTTTGCAGTCTTAGACTAGCCTAGCCTATTGATTAGTTTTGTGTTGCAAGCATGAATTAAACATTTAAATGATCACTTGATTTTGACAGGATAATAATTGGAAACTGGTTTCATATATACTTATATCTTCTATGAGTGCGCTTATAAGTAGTATGGAGCTATTTTACCACACTATCTAAGGCTATTTTCTCATATTCACTGTCATTTGTAGGCTTTCCTATAGGACGACGGTTGGATCTTTTGGGACTGGAATTTTTTACTGTATGACAGTACTTGAATATCTACTGAGATATGTTATACAAGTTGAGCTCGACTTTTGGCCTCTCGGCCCTGAGGATTACGATATTGGATTTCATTTACAGGGATTATGTACGTGGGATTGGATACCTCTACTGACCTTCATACCTGGGTCGCCATTTCTGGGGAATATTGAATGAATGGGGGAGGGGTATACTGGGGGAGGTATAAAGGATTTCTTCTAAGGATCATCTCCTTACTGAGTCATATACTGGGGAGGGTGCGTACGAACACTTATTTACTATTCTAGCATCCCTTTGCTTTGCATCCTTCTGCGTTGTTGTACCCTTCGAGACATAAGGGGCCGAGTACCTGTTGGGTTACTTGATTGTCTGAGTGTACCTACTGGTAGAATGGGGTACCGACCGACTTTGTTTTCTAGTAGAATTTACTTATATTTCTCTATTTCTTATTAGTACTATTCATGCACTTGTTGCTTTCAATATTAGCTTAACATGGTAATGTTTTGGCAGTTTCTTGTTGGTATTTCCTTATGTCAACTACATTGGAGCTCCAGGTACGTCTCATGTCCGGTCGTGAGCCGAGTCTATACACCATGACTTGTTAGTGGCTTTCTCTTATACTTGTTAGCTGATTCTACACGCACACTGGCAGTAAATCCTTCACTGTCCTTACTAGCTATTACTGTAGTTACCCTTTTTTTATTATAGACTACTTTTGTGTTACTTGCTATGATCTATTTTTTTTATCTTGCTTATACTTGCTTATGCGTGGATGACCTGTGATGCCTGCTGGGTTCTTGCAATTTTGGTACTCATGCTACACTTCTACAACTTTTACTGACTTAGGTTCTAGTGCGAGTTAGCATACACGATCGTGCGTAGTAGCTTTGTGTTGTTCTGGTAATACGGTGAGCAGTTTCCATTCATGCTGGCCCAATTGGAGTCTGGATAGCAATTTTGTAGTTTTATCCCATTGGGGGTTGTATATTCTGTACCCTCTATATATTTGTAGATTCTCTATAGCCACTGTACCAGGGTTCTGGGGAGGCATTTTAGGTTATATATTGTGTGTTCTATTTCTATTTTATCTCATCATCTCCTCCTTCTTTTCTGTTTTTAGGATTCTTGGTATTGGCCCACCGCCGTAGCTCTGGGCTAGAGTTAGGCTTGTCTACAGGTGAGATGTAGATGCCATCACAACTCGGTTTTTTGGTTGTGACGTACA
>JBDJHY010262679.1:0-10478 GCA_039654485.1 Withania somnifera
CTCAGAGTTTTGTCTGTGACCTTAGAGAACGTTGGAAATTGTATTTAATCAACTTTTCTTCAATTATTGATAAGTTTCCACTCTAATTTCATTTAAATTCATTTCCAATTTCCCAAATTTAACCAACTTCATCTTCACTTTATTCATTGATTTTAGCTCGTCTTTAATCCTTTTGGATATAAATTCCTAGTAACCTGAGAAATACGTTGATACCTTTTGTTCAAAGTTTTAAGTTATCGAGGACGTAGGCCCATTTGACCTCGGGTAACATCATAGCTTTGGGTATTGTTTGAATTCTATTAACGTGTAGATTGTTATTTTTCTAGTTTCATGATCGTTTGGATTTTTTTAGAGTATTTTTGAGATGATTGATCTATTTTCCATTATTTTTTAGCTTGATTTTTGAACGACAGGTAGTTTATTGCTTATCGATCTAAGATTGAGTTTATATTTGAAATAATTGTCATAATTAGCTATCCTTAGGTTGGGTTTGTTAGGATTGATGCCTTTGACCGTATTTATTATTTTAGTCTAGTTCTGGTTTTCATTTTGGTATTGCATTTTGATTATAATTACCCTATGACTCTGTGTGGTCTTCATTAACTCTGAAACATAAATGGTAGGTTTATTTTTAATTTACGTTAGTCTCAGATATTGACTAGATGGTTCTTGGTTTACTGTAGTGATACCGAGCATATGCGGGGCCAACACGAGTAATTGTGATCCATTATTTTTGGTTGTGCACGGAATCATCATAAATAGTGGTTTTATGCAATTTTTTTACTATGCATGCTGTGTTTTATTGCCAAGAGCCCAACATCACTGATTTTGAAACTTTCATGGCTACGTGAGCATGTTTTCAGTATTATGATATTAAAATGAGCATAAAATGATGATTTTCACCAGTTTTCAATCATAAATGATTAAAGATGGAACTATCCATTATTTTTTAAATAATACAAGACTCGGTGAAGTCCATGTTCTAGACACTAAAATTTATATTGATATTAGATCTAGTGAAGGCGGGTATGATACTAAATTTTATAATAATTTATACTCTATGAAGGCCAGACAATGATAGGGGATTTTATATTATTGAGGTATACCTAAGATGCTTCGATAATGTTTATGAGATTATGAGTTAGTATACGGTGACAAAAATCTTGGACCTTACTAATCTAGGCTATTGAGCTATACGAGGGGGTTAGAGGTATATTGTAATGATCTTCAAGGTCATTTATGAGAAATACAAGACGTTTTGCATTCTAGAGAATTTCTTTAGCCGCCCCAAGTTATTTATGACTTGTTGGAATTGGTAGTTCGGTTTCCTGTTGGCTTGGTTGAGAAATATCTCAAATTGCCCATTTTAGAACCTAAAACTAAGTATTCGTTGACTAAGATCAACTTTCCCTTAAGATAAGTTTGGAATTAAATTCTGATAGTTTCAATAGCTTCGAAATGTCAAAAAAAGTCAGGATTGACCTTAAGTTCGTGTTTTAGAGTTTTTATTTGTAATTTGTGGATTTTAGTTAAGTTTAAGGTCTAATTTAAAGCTTGAGTGGTATTTTGGTGTTCAGAGTGTAGGAATGAAATTCTGACACTTTCATCAGTTCTGGAATGGTGATTTTTGGCTAGTTTTACCCTTGGTATGCTTCCTAAGGTGTCTGTGCTTGATTTGAGTGAGTTGGTTTGTGGGAAAGTTGAATATTTACTCATTTTGACTAAGTCTTGGTTGGGGGTACTTTTATTTCAAACAATCTCCGTTGTCAATTTTGTCGATTTTATTGAGTTCAGAATGTGTTTTTCATATGGGATACATATTTATCTTGCCAAAATTGGACTCTATTTCATTTTCAAACCCCTGGTTGAAATTTTTAATATTACTGTTTTTCTGATGCAGGCACATACCAATTTATCAATCAAAGTGTCGATTTATCGGTCACTTATAAATTGGACATTTTAACGATAAATCAATAGGTGTCGATAAATTGATTATTGTACCGATAAATCGGTACAGGCCACAGTGGTTTCCAGTCCTATGAGAATGCCAATTTATCAGCATGTTGTTCGCTAAATTAGTACCTACCAAGATTGTCAGTCACCAGGGAATGTTGGTTTATCAGTTTTTTATCCGATAAATTAGTATCCTTCCAAATTGCAGTTCACATGGGAATGTGGATTTATTGACACAAGTGGCTGCTAAATGGGTATTTGAGCCTTATTTCTTTAGTTTTAAGTCCTTTTTGGGTTATTATTTCATCAACTTTTCTCTCTACTTTTGGTGCGATTTGATGTAGAAACTTCCCCAAACACCGTAGAAAAGTTCCTTGAAGATCTCATATCTTTTCCTCACCTTCGGTAAGTTATTTCATCCATTTAATTTCATGAAAATTAGAGTTTTTCCTCCACTAATGCCCTAGTCATGATTTCTTGATCTCATCAATTATATCCGAGGTTGTTGAGTAAATTCTTGTTCATTGGGTTATTTTACTTCGTATTAACCTTTCTCTTTCAATATTCATAGTATAAATACATAAAACATCAAATCTTTAAACCCTATATACTCATTTTTCTCTGGATTGTTCAAGGGTTTTCTCTTGCCTGAATTGTGCTCAATTTTGGTGAACGGGTTCTTGGTAACTTTGGGAACCCCATGGATAAGTTATTTCTGGTTTCAACAATTGGGGCCCATTGGCCTATTTTAGGCCCAGTCCGAAACTTAGCATAATTTATACCGTTAGATTCATATTGATATATGGAATACTATTTTGTAAGTTTCAGAGTAATTGGAGTTTGTTTGATATGAGTCAGATAATATTTGTGAGTTGCAGCGCTTTATCGTTGGAAGACGGGTAGGCTCCGTGGGGATATCTCTGGGCTTATAGCTTTAATAATTGTACTAAATAGCATTTGTGAGTTGGTATCTAG
This sequence comes from Withania somnifera, assembly GCA_039654485.1. Lineage (NCBI taxonomy): Eukaryota > Viridiplantae > Streptophyta > Magnoliopsida > Solanales > Solanaceae > Withania > Withania somnifera. The sequence continues at coordinate 2,929 of JBDJHY010262679.1, forward strand.
GTTTTTATAGTAACCTTTTACTATTCTTTCATCCACTTCCTCGTTTTATATCTATGTCGGCATCCGAATTTATTTGGTGCCTGTAACTTAGGAGTTGTCTAGTGATACCTATGCGGGGTTAGGTGGTTGTCATTTCATATTTAAATATATACCTGCTAATGTGTTGTGCATTCATTATATGATAGGTTGGGCCATTAGCTCCGTTGAGAGTGCATTGGTGCTAGGCCAGTATCACCACACAATTATTAAGCCGTGGAGGCTAGACACTGATTTTAGTAATAATGAAGGATAATGATATAAGCTAATAAATTGGAATATTCTAATAATAAAAGTAGATGACCTTTTAATTGTTTTAAATTCGGTGGTGTATTGAGCACTCGATACTACTATTTCTACTTGTTTTAGTCCAGGCTTCACACCCTGGCATCGAGAAATATCATTTGACTAAGTAATGCTTGGACTTGAGACCGACTCTGTTCGACAGTGAATACAACCACTGGCATTTGAGTCCATCATCGTACGACAGTAAGTACATCTTTTTGATACTTATCACACTTATTGGTTGTGGATACTTTGATGTTACATATTCTATTGAGGATATTGGTGATACCACTATATTGAGGTGTTGGACGCCATGAATTGCTGAGTACAGATTGATGATATTATTATTATTGTTACGAGGCATTGGATGCCAGACTATGAGACCCTTGAGGCTCTGTGATTTGGGATGTGAGATTATGATGACATTAGAGATTGTACGTGGTGAGAATATCTCCATGGACCTTGCCTCTGAGCTACGATGATGGTGTAGGGGGGGTATAGGACGGAGTAGGGATATACCTGGAACATTTAGGGTAGCCTTCCATTGATTCTGCCTGCTGGACTAGGGGTAACGGAGGAGAAACGTACACATGACTTGATACTTTATGGTGTATTTACTTTTCTGCACTTGTTTTCTTTCGTGTACCCCTAGTAGTAGGTGGATGCCTACGATGGCATAATTTATGTGTTTAATTTATGTATTATATTATTGATTTACTATTTAGTTACTTTAGAGTTATTTTTGAGTCTTTTTGGTTATGCGAGATAATTGTGCTAGATATCCTTTGATTATTCATCCTTTCCTTACTTGAGGTTACTGGTATACTGTCCATATTAGCTCCCTATATTTTATTTGGTTCTTGATTATCATTGTTATTATTCACATATACTATTGCAAGGATTCCAGGTACGTCTTCCTTCATTGCTTGAAATCGTGTTATGCGATTAGCTAGTGATGACAGTAGCTAGCTTCCATGATGTATTATTTGCTTTTGTGACCCTATTTATTGTCTTCCATTATTTACTTCTTTTATTTTTATTATGTGCCTAGTGGGCCCTTGAAGCCTACTGGTATGGGTTGCTCCGCCGGCTTATACTCATACTACACTTGCTTATGTATAGATCCGAGTAAGGTGCCCGACCTTAATTCATAGAATGATGTTCGTACAGACTCTATTGATTTTTAAAGACTCAAGGTGAGCTTGGCGTCCATATTTTCCTACTTCTATTCAGTGTTATATTGATCTCCATGTATTCTCGGAGATACATTTTTAGTAGACATTTGATTTCATGTTCTGTAGTTAGAGGTTTTGTATTACACTGATACCGAGTTTTAGGTATTTTTAATTCTTTATACTTCCACTTTATTTATATATTGTCTATTATACTTGTGCTTTCCCTTTTTGATGTAGTAGTCCTCCGATTTGGCTTTGGACTACAGGGTGGGTTCTCTTACTGGTGGTATAGTAGGTGCTATCATGATTCGAGAAATCAGGTTATGATATATATAGGTGAAGACCTTTCATAGGTACTGGCTACTGGACCTACGGATACCGGAGAAAGAGTATACACATTCTTACTGGCATCTTATCTTATCACTGGCATACTTCTATCCTTGTTTGTTGTTTGCTGGCTGTACTCTCTAGTTGTATGGGCGTCCTTGGAGTTTGTTTTCACTTGTATGTATCCTCCAGGTGTATATGCATTCATTAGGATTCTAGATTACTTATTTTATTATTTGTCCTCATGTTTTATCGATTGATTGTACTTTTGGGTTTTCCTTTATGATTTATATTAGTTCAAGACTTGGTTGTAGCTATCCTTTCCTTCTGTTCTTTTATTAAGGTTGGAGGTATACTGATATATCTACTTTCTTTTATTATTTATTTTGATTTGAGCATAGATTTTGGTACGTTCTTATTCTTTTTTTCTTGAACCTTAGGTATTTATTAGCTAGCTTCATAGGATTGTTTACTTACCTATATCCTGTTAGTTATTTTGTATTTGCTCTACTTGTTTGACTTCTGTGAAATTTCTTTCATTATTTTTCTATTTACTGCTTTTATTTCTTATATGCACTTAGTTAGGCTATGATTCCAACTGGGTACCTGATTGCTTCAGCTTTTTGGTACTCATACTACACTTGTGTATCTTTCTGGTGCATATCCTAGTACGAGCATCCGATGTTGAGTTGTGAGTTCATGTGACGTTACTAATTATTGTTGAGGTAGAAGGTGGTTCTTGGCGAACGATGCCTTCTTTTCCTCCTCATATCTTTACTTTCTATTATTTATATTTCTAAGACTGATGTATTTATCGTTTTGGATTATTTTATTTCCTTGATACTCTTACACTAGTTGCTTTATATACTGGATACCAGGTTTTGAGATATTTCTTTTGTTTTGTTTATATATCTTCCGTTTTCTTTTACCTTCTTTTGCACTCCTTATCCCTTTGTATTCCAGTCTGTGTTTTTAGGGTGGTTCACCTACGGTGGGTTGTAGGTTCCCTCAGGACCTAAGAAACCAAGTCGTGATAAATAAGAAAGGATAGGTTACGAATGCTAGGAGCCGTCCTCTACCTTAGAATCAGTAACTCAACAGAATCTCAAAAAGCAACACCCGATTCTCGTAGTAGTATCTACACTTGGAGATGTAGAAGTGTTGTATGAATACCAAAAGGCCAAAGAAATCTGGTACCTAGTGGCCTCATAGATCAAATAGGCGCATCTAAGAAATAAAAGTAGTAAATAGATAGATAATGAAAGAAAGGTCACAAAAATAAAACAAGTAGAGCAAAGACACGAAAGAACTGGCTTATAGGACATAAGCAGTAGACAATCTGATAAAGTTATCTAACAAGTACTGAATATTCAATAAAAAGAGAGTAAGAGTATACCTGAATAGATGCTCAACTAAGAAGATATAATAAAGGAGAACAGATACAGCGATATATTATAACCTCAATAAAAGGAAAAAAAGGAAGGAAAATCTACAACCAAGTCATGAAGTAATATACAACATGAAAGAAACCCATATAATACAATCAACAGCTAATACAAAAGGCTAAACAATGAAATAAGTAAGTTAAATCCCAACGATCACCCATACACCCGAGGGATACATAAAAGTGAAGATGTTCAGCTACTTATACAAATGGACAGTACAACCAACAACCAACAGACAAGGATCTAAGTATAAAGAATGATATGATATGATGATAGTAAAAATGTGTATTCTTCTCCTCCAATACATGTAGGTCTAGTAGGCAGTACCCATGAAAGATTTCAAAATCAATGATGTTGGGCTCTTGGCCATAAAACAGTAGAAACTAATACATAAAACCAATTTTTTATGATGATGTCGTGCGCAACCACAATCAGAGTATCATATCATCCCTACCGTCCTTGAACATGCTCGAGACTCACGGACATTCCCAATAATCCCACCATCCATGCTCCAAAGTCAATACAAGACCACACTGAGTCATAGGGTAATCTATAATCATAATGCGATATCGAAGCAAAAGCCGAGAAATGGACTAAAAGAAGCGGACACAATCAAAGGTATCAATCCTAAAAACCCAACCCAAGGATACATAATTACTATAATTATTGTAGATATAAACCCAATTTAAGATTGATAAGCTATAACTTACCTCATTTTCGAAGAGAAAGCTCACAAATACCGAGAAAATAGCTCAATCATCTCCAAAATGATCCAAAAGAATCCGAACAATCATGAAACTAGTAAAAAATAATATACATATGTTAGTAGGAATCAAACGATACCCATAAAATTATAATTCTAGCCAGGGTCAAAATTCGAGTCAAAACGAGCCCACAGGTTGGTAACCTAAAACTCTGAACAAAAGGTATCAATGCGTTTCTTCTCATTAACAGGAACTTATATCCAAAACTTGAAGAAAAACAGAGATAATAATCAACAAAAAATCGATAAATAAAGTGAAGAATGAAGTTGATGAAATTTGGAAATTGGGAATGACTTTCAAAACAAATTAAAGTGGAAAATTACCATTTAATTGAATAAAGGATGAAGAAATGAAATTCTCAATGTTCCCCAAGGTCATATGCACAACCCCAAGGTTTATCAATGGAGGAAATTTGAGTTTAAAGGTAAGAAAAATGATAAAAATGGAAGAAATTTTGGACTTTCGGGTTTAGATATTGCCAGGTGAATAGTGCTTCACGATGCAAAATACAAGTTTAGGGAAACATTGTGATCACATGGTATTGACCACGATTGCGATGAAGGATTTTGGCCAACAGGTCTGAGATTGCGAAGGACCAGCCATAATTGCATAGAAGGGGAAATTCAACCCTCCGTGATTGAAATAAACCGACCTCGATCATGAAGAGGAAAGTTCCCAGGCATTATTTAACAGAAAAATAGCAAACATTTCAAACTTTAAATCATGGTTCAGAATGAGTTCAAAATCTGATGAACACAAACTAGCTATGCTAATTTCATGATGATGACAAACAACTCATATGAAATTTCAATACAAGATCGTTTCGGCAGAATGTTAACTAAAGTCAACCCTCAACTTAAATATCCATAATTCCAACTGAGTGTTCAAAATGATCCCAGCTAGACCGGGACTCAAAAGCACCACTCACCTAACCCAAACTTGACATTCTGGAGCTAATGAAGTAGTCAATTTTCAATTCGAGGCTCCGATCATCAAACATTGACCAGAATCAAACCTTTAAGCTCCAAAACACTTAAACAAGACAAATAAGCTAAAGTCAGGACGAAGGATTATGGATACAAATCAGGAGTCCGTCTAGAACAAAATCTATATTACGGAGCTAAAAGAAGTATCAGAATTTGATTTCAAGTTCATTTTAAAGAAATGTTGGCCAGTGTCAACAATTTCAAAAGTTAAGACTCTAAAATAGAAAAATAGATATAAAAACCAAACGAACAATATGAGAACCGAACCACCAATCCCAACAAGTCATAAATGACTTATGGACTCTACAGGAAATCTCTAAGAAGAAAGAAAAGTGAGATAATGTAAAAATAACTAAAGGGGTCATTACAACATCCATTACTGAAAAGACTTTTGTCTCTAAAAGTCAGAATAAAGGAGTAATGAAGGGACAGAAAATTGTGAATAATAAGCCCACAACTTAATATTGATCTCCAAAATGGAATACCTCAATAAAACAATCTCTCCAATGACACTTTACCATCGGAATGTCCCTAGACCTCAACTTTCTCACACCTCTAGGCAAAACGAGCACCCATTCTCTACCACATACAGACTCTCTTCTACCTAAACTAGATATTGATGAAGCACATGAGATCATTAGGAACATATACTTCTACATAGATACATATAAAATCAAACGCACAACTAAAAACTTCAAAGGCAAAGCTAGCTTATAAGCAACACTACCGATGTGACTGAGGATCTGACAAGGACCAATATACCTTCAGTTAAGATTTCCCCGCTTCTTAAACCTCATAAAACCCTTCATGGTCAATACTTTTAGAAACACACAATCCCTAACATTGAACTCTAAGTCATGAGGTTGATGGTCGGAATAAATCTTATGCGTACTTTAGGCTCCCCAAAGTCTATCCCGAATCAAACAAACTCTTTCCAAAGCATCCCAAAGTAGGTTTGTACTATGAAGCCTAGACTCAAAACCATCAAATCAAATGAGTGATCGACACCATATACCATATAACGACTCAAAAGTACAATATAAATACTTAAGTGGTAGCTATTATATAATCAAACTCAACCAAAGATAGGTACTGGTCCTATGAACTACCAAAATCAAGAACATAGGTTTGTAACATATACTCTAGGACCTGACTGGTCCTCTCAGATTACCCATACATCTACAGATGAAAATCTATGTACTTTTTTACCCATTCCCCACTAAATAGCTCTTCAAAATAAGGAAGTAAAGTAAGTACCATAGTTTGAAATGGTAGAAATTAGGGTATCAGGCAATTGAACCACCTCAACTAGATAAATCTGTGTTGACTTCTTTGCATTGCAGGAAGTATGAAATAGAATAAAGTGTGAGGAATTATTCAACCGACCAACTATAACCCAAACAGAATCATGACTCCAAGACATTCGAGGAAACCCTGATATAAAGTCCATAGTGATCTATTACCACTTCCACTGGGGAATGGGAAGCCTCCACATTAAATTGATGGGTATCTGGTGGTCAAACTTGACCTACTGACAGTGCAAGCACAAAGATAAAAACTCTGCGATTTCCTTTATTAATCCCACTCCACTAGTAAAGCTATATCAAATCTTTATACATCTTAGCTCTACCTGTATGGATGGAATATTTAGAACAATAGTCTTTACAAAGAATCAACTAATCAAATCTCTAAACCTCAGAACACAAATATGACCCTCAAATCTCAAAGTACCCTATGAATCTAAAGTGTTTCTGTAGGGCTCACTCCTCAACAATTGAATCCGGAATATCAACCGAGTGTGGATCCTCAAACTAATGCTTATAAATTTAATAGGTTGAACGGACCTCAATAATGGAAACAATATGGCTGAAATCCTATATATCAAGTCTGAACAATCTATTAGACAAAGAATAGATGTCTAAATCTAACATCCCTTTGAAACTAAAAGCACAACCAAACTATCCATGCTTACTGATTTCCAACTCAAGGTATCCGCTACCATGTTTGCTTTTCCCAGATGATACTAGATAGAGATGTCTTAGTCCTTCAACAACTAAATCCATCTACACTTACTAGAATTCAACTCATTATACCTAATGATATATACAGAAGACTACAGTGCTCCTCACAATGCACACCATATAGATAATGTCTCCAAATCTTGAGTGCAAAGACTACTATTTCCAACTCTAAGTCATGAGTGAGGTATTTGCGCTCGTGATTCTTCAACTGCCTCAAAGAATAAGTAATCACATGACTTTGTTGCATCAAAATACGACCCCAACTAATTCTAAAAGCATAATAATATACAAAGAAATCCTGACCCTAAACCGACAATATCAAAGATGGAGAGGAATTCAAAATGACTTTCAGCCTCTGAAAGCATGCCTCACACTTAGCGGACGACTTTCACCCTATTTTTGCCATTGTTTCAGACCTTTCATCGCCTCTCAGACCACTGTAAAGCCTCCTCAGAAGGTTGTACAGCCCCCCCCCCCACAACCCTATACTACTCGAAAATACTTCAACAAA
>JBDJHY010262738.1:0-10477 GCA_039654485.1 Withania somnifera
GATCCGAACTATCGGTCCCAGCAAGTCATAAATGACTTGGGGCAACTACCGAAATGCTCTAGGATGCAAGACACTACGTATTTATCATAAATAACCTTAAGGGTCATTACAAGTTCCCAAGATGATTCTTGATAACAAGAAATAAATTAACTCATTATTTTAGGAACTCATATATGAAACCCTATAAAAAATTGAGTTGAAAATCAACCTCGAAAGATCAATGTCAAACTAAAATTTCATGGAACCCCCCCTCCCCAAAAAAAAATTCGTCTTTGGAAAACCAATATTTGATGTAAATTTATGTAAATGATCAATAGGAAGTGAATAAGTATTGTTAAAAGTACTTACCCAATGGTTTTCCTCAAAAAGTAGCCTTTGGAAATGTCAAAATAGAGCTTTAAAGATTTAGAAATTTCTAATGGGGAGAAAACTTGATTTTGGAATTTTATGCATCAGGGCCACATACGTAGATTTATTGCACAAATGATTGATAAACATATTTCAGAAGAAATGGAATCATTAAATCGTATATTTGAGGTCTCCTCGACCCATTACTCACTAATCTTACTAAAAAGAAAATCATTAACCAAAATGATGAAACTTCCTTCAGAACTTCCAAAAAATATTTTGAACAATATCCTAGCTAAAAAATGACCTTCCATATCCAACGAAATTGACAGAATTCGAATATGAGAGTCCAATAATAAATGTTGACCAAAGTCAAACTTTGGCCTTAAAACTAAACTTTATCCCCTCAATGAGACTAAAATACACAGAAAAATCTAAAATAAAAAACTGGAGATCTTCCTAGAATATTTTCAAATTTTCAAAGCTGACGGAATTCCACTTTGATACTAGGAACTCTAAATGAGGTCAAAACCTACATATTTCATTACAAATGCCTCGAAAAATAAAAAATTCTCAAGTTTAAAACTTTTGTCTTTGTTATTAGAAAAAACCCCCAAAAACTAAATAATTATGACTTAGGACAACTGTTGGAAAGGGAAGAATGAAGATTTTATAGAAAATTCAAAAAATGACCTTAAGAGTCATTGCATCATCCACCATTAAAAACCATGTTCGTCCTCAAACATAAAGAGAGAGAAAATACCTAAAGTCTCAAAAGCTAGGGGTAACTTGCATACATATCAGACTTAGTCTTCCACCTAGCCTCTGAATCTGGGGGATGCTTCCACTGAACCGTATCAAAGAAATTTCCACAATATCAACTTCCTATAATGTATAGAATAGCTAAAGGTTCCTTTTTATAGGTCAAGTCTTGATTCAACATAATAGACACAATGAATAGCATGAGAATCATTAGGAATATACTTTCGAAGCATGGATATATAAAAGGTAGGTTGTACTACTGACAGACTAAGTGGAAAAGGTAACTCATAAGCCATATCTCCAACACGCCTCAGAATCTCAAATGAACTAATAAACATAGGGATGATCTTTCCCTTCTTTCAAAATCTCATTACACCCTTCATGGGTGACACCTTTAGCTTAACACAATCACCCTCCATAAACTATAAGGGTCGAACCCATCTATCAGCATAGCATTTTTGTGTACTCTAGGCTATTAATAATCAACTTTGAATAACTCAAACCTGCTCCATCACATCATAAAGTAGATCTATATCAAGGAATATCACCCAAAATGCGTCAAACCAATCGATCAGAGTTCTACACCTCCTATAATATAATGCCTCAAAAGGAGTCATTTGGATGTTGGAGTGATAACTATTGGTAAAGAAAATTCTACCAAGGGTAAATACTCATCCGAACGATGCCCAAAATCTATAACGAAGGCCCAAAGCATATCTTCAAGAACCTGAATGGTCCCCTCATGCTGGCTGTTAATTTGAGGGTGAAAGGTTAATCTTCATATCTAGTTTAGTTCCTAAGCCATGTTATAATACTCTTAAAAATGTGAAGTGAATAATGACCCATAGTTAGAGATGATTAAAATAGGAATACCATGAAATCGAACAATCTGACTGGGGTAAATCTTTTCTAGCTTCTTGGCCATGGAATTAACCTTAACAAGAATGAAATAGAAAGATATAGTCAACTGGTCCACAATAACCCAAATAGAATCAAATCTACCCATGGTCCTAGGTAATCCCACAAAAATATATATGGTTATTCTCTCCCACTTACTTAAAGGAATGGATATCCTATGAGACACTCAACATGGCTTTGAAGCTCAAACTAAACTCTTTAATAGATTAAGCATCTAGCCACGAACTCCGCTATATCTCTCTTCATGCCACACCACCAGTAATGCTTTCTCACATCATGATAAATCGTTACCGCTCCTAGATAGATGGAATGCCTTTAAACTATATGTCTTCTATATAATTAGGCTAGTCAAATCACCAACCTTAGGTACACGTATCTAGCTACCAAAACTCAAAGTACCCTCTAGGTAAAGAAACCTCTCTTTTGCCTCTCTTTTCAGCACCTTATCTATGATAGTGCACAAATTTTCATCCTTGAATTGGCTTTTGTTAATCTTCTTCATGAGGGGAGAGTGAGACTCAATAAAGGAAACTACACCACTATTTTAAAATTTTCAAATAAACCAAACTATTCACCAAACTCTATACCTCCCAAGACAAAGGTTGTACCTCTGCTTAATTTAATGCAAGGCTTCCCGTACAAGCTAGTTTCTTACTTAAAGCATCAGCTACTATATTATCCTTACCTGGGTAGTACATAATGGTCAAGAATAATCCTTTAGAAACTAAACTCACTGTCGCGGCCTTAATTTAAAGTCCCTCTAACTGAATATGTACTAAAGACTCAATTGTCGGTGAACACATTGCAATGCAAATAATATAATTAGTGATGAAACAACGTTAGTACAAACACCATGGATGCAAACTCAACATCATGCATAGGGTAGTTCTTCCCATGGGTCTTCAACTGTCTAGAAGCATAGGCAATAACCTTAACCTTTTGCATCAAAACTCTATGCAAACTTACTCGAGAAGCATCATAATAAATAGTGAAAGGCTCACCTTTTATAGGCATGGCTAGAACTGAGGCTGAATTCACTAAGGCCTTCAGTCTCCTCGCACTCATCTGACAACTGAAAAAGTTTCATATGGGCCAAAAAAAGTCATTGGATATGTGCTAGATTAAAACCCCTGAATAAATCTGTGATAATATCTTGTGAAGCCACAAAAACTGTGAATGTCTGTAAGGGATGTAGTCCTAGTCCAACCACAACTTTCTCAACTATTTTTAGACCGACCATGATACCCACCTTGGACACCACATGTCCCAAGAATGAAACTGAGATAAGTCAAAACTCACATTTATGAAACTTAGTATACAACCGCTACTCCCTCAATAAATGGAGAACAATCCTCAAGTTCTGAACATGGTTTGTCTCACTCCTCAAGTAGTCCATAATGCCATCGATAAGTAAGATAACAAATGTATTAAAGTAAGGTAAAAATACCCTATTCATTAACTCCATGAATGCTGCAGGGCATTGGTCAACCCAAAAGACACCAAAAACTCGTAGTGACTATACCCAATCTTGAAAGTTATCTTAGGGACATCCAAAGCCCTAATCCTAAGATAATAGTAGCCGATATCAAATTTATAAAACATTGAGGCACCTTATAACTGTTTAATTAAGCCATCAATCCTAGGGAAGGGATACGTATTCTTAAGAGTAACCCTTTTTAGCTACCTATAGTCAATGCACATCCTTATCGACATATCATTCTCTTTCACAAACAATACAGGAGCACCTTATAGTGATAGACTATCTCTAATGAACCCCTTATCATGCATATACTAAAGATTCTCCTTCAATTCTTCTAAACTATGGTAGAACCATAAGCTATGGATACATAGAAATAAGCTTAGTCATGGCTCCAAATCAATAGAAAAATCAATGTCTCTATAGGAAAAACCCCTAGAAGATTTGTAGGGAAGACATTAAGAAACTCATATACCACCGATACAAAATCTAATAGAGGATCATTGGCACTGGTATCTTGAATGAAGGACAAATACGAAAGGCAACCCCTATCAATCATCCTCTTGGAACAAAGGAGGGAAGTCACTTTACTATGATAAGAACCCCTAGATTATTTCCACTCAATATTCAGAATGCCAGGCATTTCCAAAGTAACTGTCTTTTAATAACATTACGAAACATCACGGTGAGGAGAAATCCAATCCACCACCAAAAGGACATAAAAAAATCTACCATGCAAAGGATAATCAAGTTTCCCCAAGTATCATACCCCACTATAGAGACCACACATGATTGGTACACCCGATCTACCATTAAAGAATCTCCTATGGGTGTAGAAACACGGAGAGGAGTAGGTAGAGAATCTATCATCATACCAAATCCGAAAGTGAAATAGTTATACATATATAAATAGTAGAACCCGAATCAAATAATACCAATGCAGGACAAATATATACTAGAACAATAGTTGTACTCGCAGCATATAAGGACTCGTCCTCTATTACCCAGCAATGCATAAAAATGACACATAATTCTACAAGAAGAAGCATTTCCTCTACCAGCACCGCTGGAACTATAGCCCTACCATCACCTCTACTAGAAATCTTGCTACCCCTACCATGTTTTTCTTTACCTCAACCTCTAGACGAAGGTTCTGGTGCTTTAGATGGAAACATAGAAATAGGGTGGGGACTATCTTGAACCTGTAATGGAAAAAACCTCACAAATTGGTCGAGGTTCCTGCAAGTATAACAGGACCTTGTAGGAAAAGGTGATGTGATGACCCAAATAAAGTAGAATAACCGCTAAAACCAGTCTTCCTCTACTGAGGACCACGAGAAATCTAACCCTAGATGAAAGATCCATGATGGATATACTCACTTACAAAGGAATGAATCGCATACTAAATTGGTATTTAAAAATGAGAGTATGCATCCCTCGTGAATGAACTCTTACCAAAAGATTAGCAACCTGAAAAATGACTAGACGGACAAGACTTCTTTCCCTTGGTATCCCCAAACTCCTCTCTCTTAACCAACTCCACATCCTTAGCCACCTAATATATAAACAAAATATGTCCGCCCCTAAGGGGGAAATCTTAATATTTCCATACGAATATTATATGACAATCCACAGATAAAATGAAAAATCCTCTTAGATGGATCTATGAGAAATGATCCAAGAAACCTAGATAAAGCACAAAACCTAGTCTCGTACTCTGATATCGTCTTGTAACCTTGAGATAATCATAAAAGTTGTGTCGGTTGTCGTCTATCTGATTCCAAGAGATATACCTATCATAGAAAGCTTGTGTAAACTCATCACAATTGATAGGGGTAACACAACTAGTCTGTCAGCCATATAAGATTACCACCACTACCAGCCTATCCCATGCAACTGAAGATATGTATATAGTACGCCATGTGAGTCAACCTCACACTCTTTAATAACCCCCAACAAGTATCCAGAAACTCAATATCCTCATTCTCTAGCACTCTGAAATGTTATGGATCCATCATCTTGAATTTCTCATAAAGAAGATAGTTGTTGTGTGACACAGAGACTCCAAGAACAACCAGGGCTACACACCTAGGGCTCCAACAGGATTAATAATGAATCAAGAATTAAAATACTACCACATCTAAATATAAGATCCCACAGATACATCATCAACAAATGGTGCCAGTCAACTCAAGTGACAATGCTCAACTCCTAAAAAGTGTGTAACCCGATCCTTATCCCATTATGAAGAGGCCTCCCTCTTCAAGTCTATTTCACTGCTTACGGAAATAAACCCTTTTAATTATGCCAAGTATATGTAGACAGATTCCATAGAACCTCAATTATTCTTTATTCCATAAGCATGCCCTTGATAGGAATGGTACAACCATTGCAACCGAAAATAAAATCATGGAACAAACATTAATAACAATAGTCCAAGTTAGCAATCTAAATAATATCAATCTCAACAATCTCATAATACCAATTTCATGTAGAACATCGATTCTTTCTCAACTTATCATCAATAAACTTTTCTTGCTACTTTCAAGTGACCATTCATTACAATCTTAAAGCATATAATTTATCCATCCATCTTGGGCTCACAACACCTTTCCAATTCATTTAATAAATAAGGCTAAAAATATCATAATAATGTTTCAGAAGCCACCATAAACTCATGTGTTCACGAAGTAGAGAGGTAAAATGTACAATGAGCCTTTATATATGAGATACTACAATTATAAGATGTAATAGATATAATTAAACTCAATATAATAGAATTACCAGTAGGAGCCTCGGATATTTGCATTTAATCATTATTTATCTCACATTAAAGTAATGTCGTTATGATCCACTTTCCTTATACTCATACCACCAACACTTACACATTATAGTAATGTCAGTACGGTCCTAGGCCCTTATATTCATATTATCAACATTTACACATTTAGTAATTTCAGTGGCATTATAGAGTTGTCGATACAAACCTTAGCCTTTACTTTTGCATTATCAACATTGCATTACCAATACAATTCCAAGAGACAATACCAATTAGGCTTTAGGAATTAATAAAATACGGAATAATAAAGGTAAGTAAACCAACAAGCTCCCACACAAGAAATTAATCACATGCAATATCACAAGTATTCAACTAAGGATTCTCATGAGCATAATCTCAAGTATTGAAAAATAGGGTATAATATGACATTTCATGGGAACCAAAAGGCCATATCTATCATTACTCAACTATAGATAATAACGTAATTAAGTATTTATACTTTTTTTAATCATTGGTTTTAGCCCCACATGCTTGAGTCTAGTGCTCGGGTAAAACATTAGACATTACACCACACGTACACCCCCAAATAATTCCCATTACTCCTAATTAGAAGTAAACAATACACAATAATGATTCTAAATAGCTTTGTAATAGGTTAAAGCCTTCACTTGCCTTAAAAAATAAGGAAAGAGTCAAGCGAGTGCTTTGCCTTTTTGTTGTGCCTCAAACCCCCTGAAATCTAGTGTATAATGAATTTCCCATTCTAAATCATGATACTAATATGCTCTATTGGGTTTCAAACTAATCCCAAAATCCAAACCAAAACCCTTTTTCAAATTTTGGAAGCTCTCATGAACTTCAAATCACCCATAGCTTGGGAATTCTAAATATCGAGTTTAAATCAAAAGCCTAGTTCAATTTAATAGACAAATGATTAATTTATTAATAAAAGGAAATACAGATTTTGAGTTCCCAAGGTGATTTTAATAAATCACAAGAAATAACAATGAACCCATGATTTTAGGAACCTACATATGAAACCCCATAAAAATTTAGTTGAAAATCACCCTCAAAAACTCAAAGTGTCAAACTAAAAGTACATGGAGGAAACCACAAAATTCCTCTTTGGAAAACCAATATTTTGATGTAAATCTAATGAAATAATCAATATAAAGTGAATAAATAGTTTTAAAAGAACTTACCCAATGGTTTTCCCCAAAATGTAGCCTTTGGGAATATCAAAATAGAGCCTTAAAGAGTAGAAATGAAAAATTGGGGAGAAAACCCAATGTTGGAATCATATACATATGGTCAACAAATGCAATTTATATGCACAAATGATAGATTTATCAGCAAATCTACCGATTTTCGGTCATTTTACCGATAAATCGGCTACACCAGGAAAGCAACAGTTCAAATATTTTAGTTTTAGTACCCAAAACACATTTGTAACCCACATAACATGACCTAATAGTGAAAATTAAGTTTAGGCAATATTTCAGAGTTAATGAAATCATCAAATCATAAATTTAAGGTCGTCTCGATTCGTTACTTGCTAAGGTTACTAACAAGGGAAACTTTAACCAAATTGTTAAATTTCTCTAAAGAATTACGAAGAATATTCGAACCTTCTCCTAGATAAAAAATGACCCCTAAATATAGTAGAATTGATGTATTCAAATAAGAGTGTCTGATGATCAAATATTTACCAAAGTCAAACTTTTTCCCTAAAACTAAACTTTATCTCGTCAAATAAGCTAAAATCAACAAAAGTCTAAAACTGAAAGCGAAGGTCTTCCTAGACTAATTTCGACATTCAAGAGCTAATGTAACTGACAAGATTCTATTCTAAGACTCGAAACTCCAAATGAGGTCAAAACCTACGTATTTTAATAAAACGACTCCAAAAACTAAAAAATTATCAAGTTCACAAATTGTTACTCCATTTACAAAACCAACCCA
Organism: Withania somnifera; assembly: GCA_039654485.1. Taxonomy (NCBI): domain Eukaryota; kingdom Viridiplantae; phylum Streptophyta; class Magnoliopsida; order Solanales; family Solanaceae; genus Withania; species Withania somnifera. Next base: position 8,247 of record JBDJHY010262738.1, read on the forward strand.
TACACGAAATAATTATGACTGGGAAAACTCCCGAAAAGGGTAAAATAGTGGATTTTATAAAAAATGCCAAAAATAACCTTCAGGGTCATTACTATATAGGTACTATAATGCATATCTGAAATCTGGACATGAGAGAATTTAAAGATACATAAACTGGGATTGTCAACATGAATTCATCAATAAGCTATAAACTGAAACTTGTCTAAACTATTTAATAGACAAATCATAAATGAATTAGACAAGTAAAAACTAGGACTATGAGATAATAAAGATGGGTTACAAGCTTAAAGACTAATACTAGATAATTTAGTGTTTTAATGTAACATATGTAAAGTCATGTTGAAATCACACTGAACAAAAGATAAAACGGTTGAAGAAAATAAAGTAAACTCATGGACTCAGATAAATTCATAAACTGAGATAAATCATAAATATATCTAAAATAACTCAAAATATCATGCATTAAAATCTATAGTCATTAACTATATTGAAAAATAAAAGTTGTATGTTGTAAACTATAACTGAAACTGAACATAGTTGAAAATTCATGGAAGATTCTTGCAACTGACTCCTTCATAAGAGCAACATGAATCCCAACTAATGTCCCTACTGAGAGAGTGTTCTCAACCATTCCAATGGTAAAGAACAATGACTATGTGGATGTACTAAACTGAGCTTGATTGGGCTAAAAATCTACAGTGGTAATGTAGTTCTGGGATTGGATTGTATGGAACACGAATCCGCTTGGTACTAGATCCTACTCCTAAAAAATTAAATACTAGTTCTCATATTATACTAAACTACTCATGATCATTGATGGCCTATGTCATATCTAATCATGAAGATTAAATTGTCCTAGTAAATTGTGCTTTATTTGATCTTGTACTAGTGATACTGAAATAATCTGAGTTTGTGATCAATCTCACCCTAATATACTGAATATGGTTAATTTAATCTTGGAAACTAATATTTATATAAATATATGATAAAAATATCAAAGCATACTAACATGGGCTATATATATCATGAAACTGATCCTTTATGTATAATTTTAGAAAATACTTCAAATACTGAATGTGACATAAAAATAGGCTGAGTACTATCATATAACAATGAGGTAGTGCAAGAGATAAACCAAAACAATATCAAAAGGACAATTTGTTTATGAGAAATTGGACTAAAAATTGAAATCATACTTAGATATTAAGATAATTTGGATACTATGTTATAACCATGTAAAATTATGATATAGTTTGTGCAATATGTTTGTGATCATGAACACATTATATAAGACTGAATTTAGAACGTTTGGATAAATCTGAGTACAAAACCCTAACTCATGAAATCATGGAATTTATCTTTAAAATCCATGATTTAGGCATGAGAGAGAAAACAATCTCTCATTGAATACCACTAACCTGAATATGAAGATTTTAGGCTAAACATTTTGGTGGAGACATGACTTTCTTAAGCCTGAGAAAGAAAAAGTAATCCCATGGAGGAAAAAGCATTGATCCTGAATTCTTGGAGTTTGATCTTGAAATAAAAACTATTAATGAAGTTCGTAACGTGGAAGAACTTGTAAATACCTTGAGTTTGAGGCTTCCGTTTGTATATTGAATATTTGGCTTGAAAGATTTTGGCTTCTTGAATGGGGAGGATGAACCCTAGGTACACTTTGAGACAATTTGTCACAACCTAAAATATCAGGTCATGATGGCGTCTACACCCCACCTGTAGAAAAGCCTAACCTTACATCCTGAAACTGTATGCAATGGGCTATAACTCTTATAACGACCAAGAACAATAAAGTAATAATAAACGACACACCAGAGCGGAAGCCAACAAGGAGCTATACAAAAACACGAATCCCAAAACCTAGTGTCAGTGGCATGTGGAGCTATTACATAGGATAAAAGAAAGATACAAGAATAAAAATGTTCCCCTATCGGGTAATACAGTACATGGCCTGCTATGAACCGTGTGAAGCAAGCTAAGTGAAGGAAACTATGATAGGCTCGAATGTCAAGCTCACCATAGCCTCCGTAAATCTGCTAAGTTACTCTGCACGATCTCTGCGTCCTTGATAAACCTTTCCTCTATCTGCACAATGAAAAAGGTACATAAGTGCATCATGAGTACCAAACAAGGTACCCAATAGACATCATCGGCCGAATGGGTTAAGAATAATATACGAGTAATAAAGCGAGGAAGTAAAACAGGTCGGCAAT
>JBDJHY010262749.1:0-10477 GCA_039654485.1 Withania somnifera
ATATTCCTTCAGTTTTAGCTTATGGTCACTATAAAATGTTTTACACTTTTGATCAAGCCATTTTGGGGTATTTTAGATGACATTTCAATAGCCCGTTTAGGCTTAAAATCAAACCACATGTTCCTTGAGTTGAGCACTTCACACTAATATTTTGAGCTGTACTATTTTGGGGCCGGCTTTCCAGCCTGAGTTTCTAATTGCAATATGCGTCCCATTCTTCATGTTTTAATTTATGGACCTTTAATTTGTATAGTTTAGGAAGGTATCGACTGTGTAGGAGCTTCGGACCCACGGTGCACTTACTTTAAGGATTTTTGCTGACTTCTAGGTAGGCTAGGTTTATTTATCTACATTGAAGACTGGGTTGATATTATTATGCTTCTGATATGGCTAGTAGTGTTGATTGGGTGTTTTAGGTTGATCCTCATTTTTATCTTGATCTTCTTATTAGATTTCAAGGGGCCCGTGTGAGGTCATAGAAGATGAAGGGTTGCATGTCTGGGTCTTGGCACATCGTGTGGAGGACACTGACCCTAGAAACTATTTTATTTGTTATGCATCAAGTGTTGTGAGGTGAGCTCTTAGCCTGTGGCCTTTGGCTTATTTAGTCTCTGTTTACTTTTTGTTTATGCTGTTATCCATCATCTTTTTGCTCCTATACTGACACCCTTGTATATTTATCATTATGACTTGTTATTGGCACTAAATTGCTAGGCCCTTATTTTGTACTGGCACTAAAAGGATAGGCCCTCGTTTTGTACTGGCACTAAACAACTGGGCCCTCATTTTGTACTAGCACTAAAGGGCCAACCCTCATTTTTTTATTGGCACTAAATGACTCGGACCCCATTTTGTTATTGGCACTAAAAGGCTGGACCCTAATTTTGTTTTTGGGACTGACTGGGGGTGTGTGATCGTAGGCAGTTTCACCAGCCAAAAAGCCACTTAACACAGTAATTAGCTTTTTTTTGAGGATAATTGTATAGTATGTGATGGTTTTGTAGTTATTTTGTTAAAATTCCACTAACCTATATGATTAGCAGCTTTCACAGGATTATATGGAAATACGAAAGAAAATTAGTGAAACTGGAAGGCTAGCCAAGGAGTACAGAATCAATTCCAGGAAAAATACACTAATCACGATAGTGATCACGTCGTGATCACTATCGTGACCCGGTTTGGTGTACAACGGTTGAATCTGTTTTTAATTGGGCTTATTAAGGGCAATTAGGTCTTTTCACGAGGAAGTATAGTAACCCTTAAGATGTTTTTTAGAGGCATAATTAGGTATTCAATTTACTATACTTCTTGTGGAGAAAGAAAAAAGGAGGGTATCACAAGTAGAGAAGGGAAACCTAGAAAGAAAAAATCACTATTGCACCTAGGGTGAAGACTATTCATACAATTTATGTACGGTATTTGTCAACTATGAACTCTGTATTTATTATGTATTTTAGGGGCTAAAAACCCTAATTCTAGGGCTTGTGGTTCACACACCACCTATGGATGATAATTAATGTAAAGTGTTTTGTTTCCGGTTAGTCGATTGTTCTTCTATTCTATTATAATAGTGTTTCTAATTGTTGGCCGTTTTTTAGATGCAATTCTTATATGCTTGCTATGTTATTGAATCCAATAATCATGTGAGTGAATGAGAATAGAAGGAATGTGTTTATGTTACTAATCTTAATCCGAGAATAGTAACAGAACTAGTTAACTAGGACATAATTGTGTACTTAGTTACTTCACTTGGGTAATTTAGGGAAGATAGTTTTAATGCTGTTATGAAAATTTAATAGCACTCCAATGGGGCGTAATTGTTACTTGATTAATTAGGTGACTAACATATAACCAATCCTTAGTCATAATATAAACCTCTAACTCAACAATCGACGAAACAAGTCCTTTAATTAAGTAAAGTCCTTATGTGTGTGTAATGTCATAGCCCTAGAATCATCCTTATTCTTGAATTATACCACTTCTATCCACATACATTTATTTCTAGCTTGTGAGCACTTTAATTTCACAATAGTTAATACCTTAATCTGAATTCTTAATTTGCACTCTAAGGGGAAGTCCTCTTTTAGTTTATTTAGCCGAACTAATTAGTACATTCTTTTTTAGGAATAATTTTATTTTTTTAGTAGTTTGTTTTTTATTTTCTTAGGGAGAAAAAAGTGTTGATTTGACTTGCTTGATACTAGTAATTCATGTCTGAGCTTGAGTAATACGTTCTTGTGAGTTCTTGAGTGTTAAATCAAATCAAATTTTCTAAAACCAAGGCTCATGGATGTGACTCTATTCATAACTTTTCTTATTTTATAGTTTGTGATTACCCTTTCTGTCTTAGAAGTAGAATTGATCCATCTTGATTAAGACTTGTGCCAAGTGAGGTGACGATTCTTGCATATTCCATGTTTTGCATCCTAGTCTAGAACTTGTGCTGCATGTTATTGAAGTGAAATAAAAGTATTGCTCTGATTAGAAGATGATATAGGCCCTTATGGATATTTCTTATGAATTTTATCCTATTCAGATATTATATCACTAGTAATCCCCTTTGAGCCTGTAGCCTATATTTTTATGGAAGTATTTTTTCCTTGATCCTTTTGTTCAATCCCTGGTTTTTGCACCTTTCTTCCTTTAGCACAGTAGTATAGACTAAATTTTAATTGTTGAATCTAAATAAAGGTATGGTTAAGTGTAAAAGGTGACCAATTGAAGTTGTGTGGTGAAAAGGCCCTCTTTGAGAGAATCTGATGTGAAAAAAAAAAGGTATTGAAGAAAAAAATTTGATAGAATCTACTTGATAAGATGAGATAGCTAGTGAATATAATTGAAGAGAGGGATAAGAAAAATAAAGTGAAGAAATAATGGGTGATGAAGTTTAAAAGGTGAAAAGTCCTTAGGAAAGTGTAAGTCACTATTATATATATTTCCTTGTCACCCCTTAGACAATATTACAACCCGTTAAAGTCATATTTTATTCTATTTGAACATGCTTATTAGTGGAGATGTACATAATGGGCAAGCCTATTGTACTTTGTGTATACATGTGAATTTCTTATGAGTGTGAGAGTTTTTCTTGGATGCTAAGTCATTTAATTATTTTTGATTTTTTGAATTGAGTTTCTGGATTATTTCTTCTTTTGAAGGCACATATTTCATGATAGATAGGTAGATATATTAACTTTATTTGACAATCATGGGGAAGCAAACTTAAATTTGATGAGTTAGAGTCCGTCCCTGAGGTTAGGAGATTAGGATTTAGTTATTAGGTTTTACATTGTGCACAATTATCAGGAAAGGTATACTTGATTTTGTAAAGTGTATATGGCTTAATTTTTTGTATTAACCAAAGTTGTGGCTTTTCTAGGTTTCTTTAGGTAGTTCATTTTTTAGTGCTTACTAGAGGAAAAGAAAAATTTTAAGTATGGGGTATCCATTATTTGCCTCACATCTTAATATTTTTTTTGAGTAATAAATATTTTATATTGTGCTAATATGGTATATTATGGTGTAAAAATTATTTAACTCAAAAAGGAAGAAGTTTGGAGATCAAACGAATTAAATATGAGAGATTACAAAATAAATTTCAAGAAGGTAGTTTAATAGAATAAATTTAATATTATATTCAAAAGAGATATGATAATGTATACAATTGCAATTGCAATTGCAATTTGCAATTTGTAAATTGAATTGTTACGCTGTTTTCCTCAATATGATTCGTTAGTCGTAATCTCTTTCGCCTATCACAACATGATCCGTTTCGTGATGAAATTATGGAAATCAATCACGATGCATATCATGTCATAATCCCTCTTGTTTCGTCAGAAATTATCTTTCAAGTCCTTTTTGGAGTTGGTTATTTTATTTGGGGTTTTTTACAACACTTATAAATATTCTATTTTACACAATATATAGGAGGATAGAACATATTATTCTAGGGTAGAGATTATTTTTAGTTTAACTTTGTACATAATATTTTTAGAAGGCTTTTAATCTATGGAAAGATCTTTGAACCATCATGGAGGTGGAGAATAATTTTGTATTCTTTTCTACTACTTTATTTATATACTTTTACATTTTTCTTTGAATGATTTACTGTGATTATTCCATATCTATGTGGAAGTAATTCTTCTCGTTCTAGGGCTATGGTATAAACTAGCATGACGATTATTTAATTATATATTATTTGATTTGCTAGAATTATCATATAATTGGTTTTATGTTTCTATGTGTAGTATCTTAGTGCTTCACGACAATTAAGATAAATTTATAACCATGAAAGTGAATTGATAGGGAATTTGAAGGGTAGAACGAGAAACGTAAGGAGTGATTTCATATATAGATTATGTCAAGGTCGGATAATTGAATATGATTCAAAAGTAAAGATGAGATCTTGTACTTAGTTTGCCTTGCTTGATTCATCACGGGAAGATAACTATAATGCATCTAGGCTAAATTATCCCATAACCACTCAATGAAGCAGTTGTGAGTTTAATATAGATAGGTGATTAGTGGATGATCATTCGCTAATCGTAGATTAATCCCTGGAACCAAAAATTAAATAATTCAAGTTAATTAACTAAATTAATTAAATATGATTTCTAGCAAATCCATAACCTTAGTTTGATTCTTTATTAATTATAGTAAAAATATATTCTTCTCTAGATTAATTGCTTGTTAGTTAATTTTATTATTTTTAATTTAATTAAATTCACAAATATATCTCTAAAATCTGTCCACTTAAATAAATAATAAGAGTTAGTTTAATTTAGTTAATCGACAAGTCCCTGTGGGTTCGACATCCGGCTCACTAGAGCCACTATATTACTTATATGACCATGTACACTTGATATGCACTTGGACACAACACCCCTCTATTGTTGTGTCAATAACTGACCCTCATTATCCTGAAGACCACTGTTGGAAGACTATACTGATGCCTAACCAGGACGACTATACTGCCCTTGCTACAGATGCTAAGGTGGGGTCCTATCCCAAGATCCATAACCCCTACCACTATGCCTCAAACCACTAGAGAGACCCTAATAGGGTTTCTTCTCCTCCCTAACTCTCTCACTACGACCAAAATCCTCGATAGTATGAGCATGCCTAAGAATATTCTGAAAGGACGATCTGGTAGTAAAACGCACCTCGCAGTCTTACAGATCTTCGTATCTAACCTAGACACAGAACGACAAATCCTCTACACCTCAATAGATATGTATCTGGCACCATAAGAGGATCGTCTGTGAAACTCAGCCTCATACTCATAAATAGATAAAGAACCCTTCTAGAGTCTAAGAAACTCTTATCACTTACAACCCTGCTCAGTAAGAGGAATATACCTCTCTAATAATGCATCACTGAAGGAACTCTAAGGAATCAGGGTAGAATAAGTTACCTAGTCAAATAAAAAGACCTCCAAGACTCTTTGTAGAGGCCACCCATTTGATACATTGTAAAATCAACACCACTAGACTCAAGAAGGCTGAGGTTATGTAACCCCTCCTTACATATATCAATAAAGTCTCTCGGATCTCCTGAAGTACCATTAAATCTCATATGACCCAATCTCAAAAATCTAGGCAATGCCTTCTGATCAAAGTCATAAAAAGGAGGATGTTTAGGGATAGGCATAACAACATATAGAGAAAATACTGTTGGTGTTCAAGATGGATAGGAATACAAATAGATGTAGCAGATACTGTTGGTGCTGAAGATAGATAGACAAGTATTAGAGTCACTAGAACTGGGAATGATGAGATAGTAGGTGAAACACCTAAAGTGTAAGAGCTCGATGTTGATGGCACTCTCGTACCATAAGTACTCGGTGCCAGTGTTGTACCTACGAAGGCATAGGAAAAAATGTAGCTTTTCCCTGTGATGCTAGTGGTTGCTGAACTAGTACAGGCTCAGGCTTGACATCCGAAGCACTAACATGTGAAGCATCTCTAGTTGGGTTCGGTACTTATCATTTCCTCAACCATGTCATTTACCACTAGTTCAATTCCTAGCTAGTGTTCTAACTAGTGGTTCAATATGTGCATCATCTCCTGCTGCTGTCGAAAATCGTATATGTGTCATTTCAGAAGAATGAATAATAAAAAATGAGATTTAATGATACCAACTACTATACTCGCATGAGATAGAAATGAAAGAGAAGAAATTCTTAAATATGTCACTGTAGCTTCCTGAATATAGGATATGGATGTCATCATACCCAATTCGCAGGACTCTACTAGACCCTATCTCATGCATCGAGGATATCAACAAACCTAGGGCTCTGATACCAATTTGTCATGACCCGATTTCTCAAACCATGAGGGTGCTTGTATCCCACCATAGGAAAACCACCCAAAGAGCATGCGAAGTAAGAAAAATAAACTAAATGAAAAATACAAGACATAAGTAAGAGACATGGATAAGAGGAAGTCTAAATCAAGTCAATAATACCCCCAAAAAACCTAATATCTGGTACATAAGCCATTAAATAAGAATACAATGTCTGAAAATGGAAAATATAATATTTGTCTCTAAACAAAAATAATCGAAAAAAATATAAGAGAAGGTAAAATATAAGATCCGGACACCAGAAGCCATAATCTATATTAGGAACAAAATATTTGCACTATCCTAGAATTATCGTGGACCACTCGCTCTCAAATCTACACTAAAAAGATGCAGAAGTGTAGTATAAGTACCAAATAAAAGGTTACAAAGTAGGCATCATCGATCGACTGGGCTCATATAAGAATAAATAAAGTAAAAAGGTAGATAAAGAGTACAAGTCACAAAAGTCAAACAAGTAGAGAAAATAGAGAGACTAGTTCACGAGATAAGAAAAGTATGTATCCTAGAGTAACTAGCTATAGTAAGGATAATGTAGAAAAACAAAGGAAAGAACATACTTGAATAAATTCTTGGCTAATAAGAAATACAAAAAAATTACAGAAATTGTGGCATACTGGTAACCTTATATAACATGTATAGGAAGGAGAACTAACATCAACAAGTATCACAATAAAAGAGGCATAAAAGGAAACCCAATAGATAGAAGTCCAGCCTATAGTAGTATAATAGATAGTAGGAAGTAAGAGAGAATCCCCACGGCATCCTATACTACCAATATATACAAATAAGTTAATTAAAACCCTTTACAATCCCATACTATCGAAGAGTACAACCATCAAATATCACTCAAAGGAATAACTTACCGGATGATATGATGAATGATAAATGTAAATGTGTATGTTACTCCTTCATCACCCATAGGCATGAAAGGTAGGACTCATGGAAGGACTTGCTCGTATACCTCTACTCCCTTTGATTGCATATCAGCTAAGAATTGTAAGGTCAATTGAGGACATCACTACATCTATCTCAATTATTAAATTTGAACAATGCTCTCGTAACATCAATGCATGAATAAGTGCCCCGACATCACCAAGTCTAAATTACTATAATCTCAATGCACTTTCTTAGGCATTATCGAGACTAATACCAGTTTAAATATTCAATGTTTATCGTTTAGGTATCACTGAGACTAAGTCAATATAAATTATCAATATCTAGTGTTTGGGCATCACTGAGTCTAGTAGTATATCAAAATAGTGATTAAATCCTCATTATCTTGTTTATCATCAAAAACTTGTAAAATATCTAAGAAATATTAATTTTAATCTCATAATAGTGAAAATGGGCCCATAAGACTATGCCAGTTTTCAAAGTTAGTAACATCGGTCTCATGGCAATAAAATAGTAGAAAACAATATATGAAACTAGTTTCATGATGATGATATGATAAATCATAACATTATCAAAAGAAGTCATGCTGGCCCTACACAGGGATACTACAACATCTTGAACCAGCTAGTCAATGTCTCAGACTCACAAAAATTAGTAATAATCCCACAACCTATATTCCTGAGTGAATCAAGACCACTCAGAATCACAGGGTAACTATAATCGCCCATTAAACACCAATATTTAGCAAAAATATTGACCAATAAAGCGGCCAGTATCATGGGAACCAACATAGAAATCTCCACCCAAGGATGGCTAATTACTACAATTATATCCTATCTAATCCAAGTTTAATATTTGTAAACCATAGCCTACCTTATGACCGAATATATGCTCATAAATATGGAGTAAAATAGGCCCAGACATCTCCAACAACTGCAAAAATGCGCAAACGAGCTTGAATGAACACGAAGCTAGAAAAAAAATAATCACACATTAATACAAGTCAAATGATACCAATAAATTTATGGTTATAGTCGGGAACAAATTATAGGTTAAAATGAGCATATGAGCCTGCAAACCTAACACTCTAAACAAAAGGTATCAAAATATTCTCCACATCATAGCATATATAAAATTTAGATCTAAGACGATCAATAATAAGCTACAATCAATAGATTAAGGTGAAGAAACAACTTGGAGAATTAGGAAATTTCTGATGAAATTTTAAGAAATTAAATTTGAAACTTACAAATAATTGATAAAAAAATTGAATAATTATAGTTTCCAACGTCACCCAATATCACATACACGAACCTAAGAATTTTAATAGAGATTTTAGAGTGTCTAAAGGGGGGAAATAGGGAAAATTGCTTAATTTTAGAAATAGGTATTTATACCTGGTGATAAATTACTTTATGTGATCGTTTGGGTTATGGTCTAGATGGCATAGCTAGTACTGGAAAGGAATAGTGATAGCGTGCATGGCACATCACAATCATATGCATGGTAAATTGCAATAGCAAACAACAAACTGATATAGGGACACGATTGCATGAAAGGCATGCGTAATTATGAATTCTAAGCAGGCTTCTTCATCAATATCACATGAGTAATCTACACGATAACGTAGAAGAAAAGTGCCTGCACCTGTAACTAATGAAACAAGCAAACCAGTTAAGAAATCAAAATTTGAAATGATGCTTAAAATGCCTTCGGGATCTGATGAACTCAAACAATATTAATACCTTCATGAAACAACATTTCAAACTTAATAACATAGATAAAATTCTGAACCAACGTTGTTTTGATTAAATATAGACCAAAGTCCACGCATTACCAAAATAACTAACTTTCCAACCAAGTACTCAAAATGAGATTGGTTGGCTTGAAGCCATAAGAAATAAGTTACCTAACCCAAACTCAAAATTTTAGAGCTGATGGCATAGTTGGATGTTCAATCAGAGGCTCCGATTATAAAATATCAACCCAATCTTTTCACATCCTAGTTTCTCGGATCATAATGGAACCTACTATCCCATTAGTATGAGAACCAACCTTGTATCCCAAAGTCATAAGTGATGGCTATGACTATAAGTAAGTTACACACAAGATAAAAATAAAACAACAATAACAATAGAAAGAAGTTATAATGAAGATAATATAATACAACATGATCAATAAAACCATCTCAAAACCTGGTATAAGTGTGTACCTGAGCTACTACGAAGTAAAGAATACAACAATAGAGAAGTACCACATATACTTCTATCTTATGGATACAAAAGGACAAAAAATAAGCATAAGAGATACAAGTAACTTTGAACACTGGAGCTCACCTTGTACCTCTGAAGTCATCAAGCTGGCACAAACTACGGCGTCAATGGCAATAACTCACACCTGTATGTATCTGTATCCAAGAAGACACAGAAGTGTAGTATGAGTACAAGTTGTCAAAGAAAGAAGTACCCAGTAGGCTTCGAGGACCCATTAGGCACAATAGGTAAATAATAGGAATAGAAAGAAAATAATTCATGAAAGAAAATAATACAACACAGGAAGCTAGCTACTCATATAAAAGCGAGGAAGAAGATAGTGTAAAAATACAACTAGCTAAAACCACGTAGATCATAGGTAAGGATAGAAGAACTTACGCAGGATCGTTGAAGTAGCACAAAAATAATTAATAAAAGGATAAGATAAGATAGATAGAAAAAAATACTAAGGAAAATCGGGTTGTATATCGGTAACTTCAAGATACCCAAGGGAAAAGAACACAACAAAGTGATAAGATGCAAAAATGACCCAAATAACAAGATTGGCCTATAAATAAAGTCTACACTAACACAAAATATAGCTAAGCAGTATGTAAGTAGAAGAAAAACACATTGTAATGACCCTCATGGTCATTTATCATAAATATTTGACATTTTGTATTCTAGAGAATTTTCGTAGTTGTCCCAAGTCATTTATGACTTGCTGGGACCGACAGTTTAGATCCCTGGCGACTCAGTTAAGAAATATCTCAAAGTCCCTATTTTAGAGCCTAAAACTATGTAATCGTTGACACTAGTCAACTTTCCTTCAAAACGATCTCAAAATATAATTTTGACAGTTCCGTTAGCTTTCGAATACCAAACAAAGTCGAGATTGACCTTAAGTTTGTGTTTTGGAGGTTTCGTTTGCAAGTTATACGAAATTGTGGAATTTGTTTAAGTTTTAGCCT
>JBDJHY010262760.1:0-19965 GCA_039654485.1 Withania somnifera
TTTACATGAGAGAGAGGATTCTACGAGGTGATTTCAGTTGGTCTACGTTAGACTCTAATGGTGTGTTATGGTTTCATGTTCACCTATCAGTTCTGAGAGTTGGTAACTTGATTCAAACTCTATTGCGTAAGGATCACTGCTCCAGTTATTCTATTCACCTGGGTATCGTGAGGATGTAACGTAATTTTAGTCAGCAGTACGGTGAAGGGGTATAAGGAGAGCTACAGTGTCCTTTATATATTTGTGTTTGAACTATCAACAAGTAAAGTTCGAGCACCGGAGATTGGGCAGTGAGATGCGGAGACTCTATATTCCTGAGTAGAAGTAGGAGCGAATTACTATGGACTTTGTTTCCATCCTTCCCCGCACTTCTAGAGGCCATGATTGTATTTAAGTCATCGTTGATCAATTAAAAAATTAGCTTATTTCCTGACAATGCACTTGACTTAGGATGTAGAGAGATTAGCTAAGTTGTATGTTTGTGAGGTAGTTAGGCTACATGGAGTGCTAATTTCCATTATATTCGATTGACGCATGTAGTTTACCTTCAATTTTGGAGATCGATTCAGAGAGAGTTGGGTAACGAGGTTGATTTGGGTACAGCTTTTAACCTAGAGACCAATAGGTAGTATGAGCGGGCTATTTAGGTGCTTCAGGAGATGTCGTGGACCTGTGCTTTTGATTTCAAAGGTAGTTGGTATAGGCATTTGTCCTTAACATAATTCTCGTATAATAACAGTTATCACTCTAGTATTAGAAGGCACCTTTTGAGGCTTTATATGGTAGGCATTGCAGTTCACATGTTGGTTGATTTTATGGCAGATAGGTTTGACCCTAGAGTTTAGATAGGCTTCTTGATACTGTGGATAGAGTAAGACTTATCCAGGATAGGCTCCAGGTAGCACAGAGTAGGAAAAAGTCCTATGCAGATCATAGACTTCATCCGTTAGAGTTCGGTATTAGTGATATGGTTTTCCTTCGGTATTGCCCATAAAGGGTGTAATGAGGTTTGGTAGGTGGATAATAACCTTATGACCTAGCTTATTAGGCCTTACTTGATTACATAGAGGGTTGGGGATGTTTCTTATAGGCTTGCCTTACCTCCAGAGATAGTTGTAGTTTATTCGGTATTTCATGTATTGATGCTTCACTGGTATGTTCCTAATGTATCCCATGTGCCTCTCCAAGAGTATGTGCAGATTGATAACAAGTAGACTTATATCGAGGAGTCGGAGGCCATTATAGATAGATATGTGAGGCGCTCAAATCTAAAGATATTCGGGTAATAAAGGTTCATTGGGCGCATTGACCAATCGAGGAGGCTACCAGGGAGAAAGAGTGTGATATACGGGCCAAGCATCCATATCTATTTGAGCCTTTAGGTACTACTCTATCCTTGACTTTCTAGGACGAAGTCCAATTTAGTGGTGGGTGTTGTAATGACCTGTTTGGTCATTTACTTTCCTTTTAGCTTTTCCATGATTAGAGCTTCTGTTAGCATCCCCAAGTCATTCACGACATTCTGTGACTATTAGTTTGGCTCCTCGGTCGTTCTGTAGCCTGTTATCAAAGTTTCCCTATTTTTTAGGCTTAACCTTTAAATGGTGAAACTTGAGAGTGACTTTTTTGTAAACGTGCTCAAAATTGAATTGTGATAGTGATGTTAGCTCCAAAATACCGACATTCATCTGGATAGACCTTAAGTTTGTGTCTCGAGGTCTCCATGTTGAGTTTGAGCTATTTTGTGAAAATTCAGTTCACCCAAAGCTCATTTTGGAGCCTGAGTGGTATTTTCATGATCAAAGCATCGAATCAAAATTTAGATAATTCCATCAGCTCCGGAATGATGATTTTGGCTAGTTAAGTTAGTGGTATTCTTTTTGAGGTGTCTGAGCTCGTTTTGGGTATAGTGGTGGTTGATGTTTTAGCCCTCCTTGGTTCCAGGGGTCTTTTTCTCCAAAAGACCTATGTTGGTCATTTTGATGATTCTGTAAGGTTTGAAATGTCATTTCTATAATGTCATCATATTTAGTTTTTTGAAATCTATGCCCAATTCCATTTTAAACCCTCGTTGGGACCTTTTGATTGTTGCAGAAATCAACTTGAATTGTTGTTGAAACTGCAGGCTCAGCACCTTATACGTGATCATGTAGCTCTGGGTCACTTTCGCGCCTTTCTATTAAATTATACTGCATAATCACATTGCATGCTTCTACGATCGTGTAGGGTTAAATTCTTCCATGTCACGATTAGGTAGCACTTGGACGCGATCGCGATGAAGGCATTTAGTGCCTATAAATAGCCTGTTTTAGTAGTTGTGCAATGATTTTCAAACTTAAAATTTTAATTTTTCTCTCTAAATTCTTGGGTAATTGGGTACAAGTTGGGAAGGGCGTGGGTTCGTTTTATCACATTTTAAAGGTCGGTTTCTCCCATTTCCTCTCCCTTTAAATACTTTCCGATAATCTTTGTTTGGCTAATTGAGGACCTTTTGATCGTCCAATTGAGCTCAAATTCAGACCATGCATTCCTCAAGCTGAGGCCTTTGTGCTTGTATTTTGAGTTTATTTTTCTAGGAAATGGGGCCCATGGGCCATTTTTTAGGCCCATTTCTGACATGACTTGCACTTAGAAATATAGGTCTCATTCTATATATTTTGATCCCTGGATGTGTAATTTGATAGTTTTGGGAGATTTTGGAATGTTTGGAGCTTCGGGATAGTATTACATACTTATCGAGGATTTTCACCAGTACCCAGGTAGGCTAGGTTTACCTTTATTATAAACTGTGTTACTGTAATATACTTGTTTGTATGGCTAGCTGTGTGGGATAGTCATTAGGTTAGATGCCTTGTTTCAGATAGTTTATTCTTTCGTACTTGCTTTTGGGAGTCCCATGGAGGGATGTAGAGGGTGTTGGGCTATATGTGGTTTTTCTAGCCTTGCCATGAGCAGCCTCGGACCTTATTGGCTATGATTGAGCCACTATATGACGAGCGAGTGAGATGAGTTCTTAGCTAGTGGCCTTGGGACTATCCTAGTCTGTTGGCTACTCCCTTTTTATTGTTATTATGTTGTTGTTTTACGATCATGCATTTTAAATTTCTAGTTCTGGAAAATTACGTACAGGCACGGCCTTGGGCTATGGTGGCGGTATATTTGGAAGTAACTAAAACTAGAGTTCTCTTGCACTATTATGGCGTTATTTTTTACAATATAACGAAATAGGGTTTTTAAATGTCAAAGAATTATATTATTTGGCACAGAGTTGTACTATTGGCACTATTAAGGCGGGGACTCCCAGGGCACGGACCCTGCATATTTATTAGGATGCGCGGACCTCCAAGGTACAGACTATAGTTGATTTGGCACTAAGGGTCGGGGCCCCACTGATTGGCACTAATGGGGTGCAGACCCCACAATTGGCACTAATGAGAAGTGGCCTCCTAGTACGAGATGTCACTATTTTGATTTACTTTCCTTCATTCCTATGAATTCATTCTCATGTTGTTTGTGCTCATCAGGATTAAGGGGGATTCACGATGGGTTGTTTTGTTGTTTGTGCCTATCGACGATGTGGGGATTCAGGTAGGTTTTTATTGTTTATTTTATGTTCTTTACTTAGTTGCATTTACATTTACGCATGTTTACTTACGGTCGTGTGTAGATTACCAGTATAGCTCCCGAACTGGCTTTCTATTAGTACTATTTATATTTTGTCCTTTTTACCTTTCCTATCTTAGTAGCAATTTTATTTCTGTTTTCTTACTATGATAGACCTACTTTACTTTCCTTGCCATTTCTTTCTTGTACTGGGTGCCTGTGTTGGTACTCATGTTGCACATCTGTACAGTGTTCATGGTTTATATACTGATAGAGGTTATCGAAGACACTGAGATCGTGCTTGATAGATATTGCTTACCTACGGAGACTACGGTGAGCTTTGTCATCCGAGCTGATCGTTGCTTCCATGTTGTTTAGACTATTCTATTTGTTCATAGTAGGCCTTTTGTACTATTATTTTGTAGGGTCTATATTTGTATAGATTTTTCTTTTTGGATACTTTGTTTAGTATCTCCATATGCCATTGATGCCAGGTTTTGAGATTTGGGTTGTACATATTTCTTTCCTGCTTTCTCTATTGTATATTATTGGTTGTGTTATCACTTGATGTGTTGATGTGAGTGTTTATGGACCATTTTTAGGAGCTTTGGGCTATTGGGATAGGATTTTCTATAGGAGGTTGTATACGTCATCATGACCCGAGATTTGGGTCATGACATTATATAGGCCTGACAGGTGGTCAGGCGATATGCAGAGCAGGCCATGGGATCGCGGACCTAATCCCCGCGTTTGCAATGCATACGTGGTCTAGACTACGTGATCGCGCCCAAGTCCATGCGAACATTACTCTTTGGTGTCTAGCCAACCTTAATTTGAATAATTAAGGTTTGAAATAGAAACGGAGTCTAATTTTGAAAATCCATATATGAAATTTTTATGTAATCAACATTATGGACGGAATCAACGAAAAGGCGATTCAGGATCATATAAGTTGAGTAAGGCCCAAATTAGCAATAATTAAAGAAATTTTAACATTGTGCTACGGAACCAACCTATCAATCCCAGCAAGTTACAAATGATTGGGGCCATTATAAGAACTCTCTAAAGACAAAGAAATCAGTGGAATCACAAAAATGGCCCCAATAGCTATTATCATATCCACCACTAAAGAAACTTCGTCCTTGAAGTTAAGAAGTGAAGAATATCCAGAGTCTGAAATCACTAGGATGGAAGGTTCACAAGATCCTCTTAGTCTTCCACTGTCCTTCTCTACTAGACCATATGCCCATCGAAATTTCATAAAATAAATATCCCCAGACCTGAACCGTTTACATCTTTTACCAATAATTGCCTCAGGTTGCTCGACATAAACTAACCAATTGTCCAATCAAGATAAATCATAACAAAATATACGGGAAGAATTTGGTATGTAACAATACGACATTGAGACGTGGATGAAATAGGGTGTACCGCCACTAACTCAGGGGTAGGGCCAATCTTTAGGAAAACATCTAATCTTCTTTACGATCCCATATGGCTTTCAACGAACTTATAAACATCAAGTCCCCAATACTAAACTCAAGAAGAAAAGTCTATAATCTGTGTAGCTTATTTGTCTACTTTGTGTTGTCTGAAATCTAACTCAAATAGGTCTGACTTTCTTTATAGCCTCTCAAATATCTCAACACTACTGTACCCATCAATCGGTTATGAAATGTATACGGTACAATGCCTCGAATAGTTCCATATCGATGTTTGAATGCTAGTTGTTATTATAGTAGTACTCTGCCAAAGACAAATGCTAATCCTAGGTACCACCAAAATCAAAACCACATACCCGACGAATATCCTGGAGTACCTAAATGGTCGGTTCAGACTGCCCATCTATCTGTGGGTGAAAAACCATATTTATAGCTACCTTTGTACAAAAATCACGTTGCACATTCCTACAGAACCATGAAGTAAACTATGTCACCCTATCTGATATAATAGAATATAGTAGCCCATGCAAACAAAGAATCTCCCTAACATACAAGACAGCAAGTCTTGCGGCACCCCAATAAGATGAAGTCGGTAGAGAATGAGCGAATTTGGTCAATTGGCCATGATGAACCATATACAATCGTGACCCCTGGAAGTACGAGAGAGTCTAGAAATAGAATCCATAATAATCCACTCCCACTTCCCCTCAGGAATACGGAGTTCATGCAACACACCATCTAGTCTATGGTACTTGAACTTCACCTGATGGCGGTTCAAGCATTGGGAAACAAACCCCAAATGGCACCTTCTGAACACTAGAATAGAAACTGTCATCATATGAAACTTTAGAAAGGCCAAATTTCACCCTCAAAAATCATTAAAATCGAGGACACAAGTTTGCAATATATCCTAATGTACCCAAATAATCACTTGGACTGGCTGTCAGCCTATGGATGGAAAATCAGTATCGTATTGTTCTCATCTACTCAAAAAATGAATCGGGTGCCACTGTCTGAAATAATAGAAACTGGGATCTTGTGTAAGCATAGACTTCTCGAACATAAAAGTAGAAAGACTCACTACACATCTCTGCAATGCCCAACTATATGCAATATCTGGTACAATGGCCTCGTGAAGAATGGTTTGAATCAATTCATCAACTATGGAACTGCAAAGACCAATGCCTATCCATAACATACCAACAGAAACTAATGAAACCCAATAGGAGATATCCCAAGACTACAAGCTCCTCAGGTAAAATTGACTAATAGCATCTCGAGAAGGCAATCAATACCAACTGGCTAACCAACAAACCCAGGTACTACAAATGGTCACTAACCTTGACTACAAATACAACCTTGATCTTGGCTAAGAGACTACAATTAGAGTGACCATCTAAACCTCGATCATCAAAGCCAACCCACCAACATAGAATCGACTGGAAACCGAACAGAAAAGATGTCTAAAACTGAAAGGAAATGATCATCCTATGGTACTCTATCATTCTACTTACACACTGATAATAACCTCAAATCATAACTGCAACTCAACTTTCATCATCTTATATCAAAATAGTGCAAATGAATAAGCCATCGCATTATCCAAAAACCAATTACACGAAACAGGTGATCATAATAAATTGAGAAAAGGAATGAACTCCAACTAGTTGCAACTTTCTAAAGTTAGTTACTCACCATTCAGAACCTGAGAGCTTCCCGACTTCCATATAAAGGACATAATCACTAAATGAAACACAAAACCAGCATAAACTAATACCTACTCCATACACAAGAAATCATTATCCATTTACGAGGATCAAGCCTACACGGCCGCATCAGGCGACCAAGGATGAAAACATAACTTAATGTATGAGATCCTCGGGATACCACAACCTCTATCCACCACTAAAGGATGATTTTTTCCTACTAGAATAATTATATGGCTGTAGATACAAAGACTAACCATTAGTAAACATGACCGAGGAAACCTAAGAGGTAAAATCCAAAACATCATTTAAACCTGACATGGGTGAAGGTTAAAGATATCTCTTTAGAAAACAATCCATAACCAAAAAAAGTCAGAACAGAAGAATTGATCCATTTACTCACAATATCTACCTACTCTGGTTCTCTAGAACCAACCTATGGAAGTCTCGGATAATGGGGGTCACAACCAATAGCTACTGAATAGCTCGTGGTCAGAAAAGATCACCATAGGATAAACAGGCATCTGCCCATACGAATTAAGAAGCCTCAAACATGCAATGCTAATAAGCACTCCTGAGGGACTAACTACCTCACCTGAATGTTAAGTTGACCTCAATCGGCAAGAGCCTAAGGAACCCTATCAACCTGTTAGAGTACACCAGTCACAGCTAAGGTATAATCATAATATAACAATCCAGTATCTATTAAGAACATGGTAACCTACCCATACCCAATAAAATCACTAAGGACACTAATCAACATAAGTCCCAACTCCACTATCTCACAACATTTACAAGCTAAACTAGCCAAGAAACTCAAATCTCTCACTAGGACCTACCGCTAAAAATTTCCTTCCTCATACACGAGAAACAAAAGGACCTAGAAATAATAGCCAACACTCAGGGTAGGACAAGACAAAGGCATTCAAATCTCAACGAGGATATAGTAAGGCCCGCCTAAACAAAGGAACTCAGCCCTTGAATTAAATGACCATAGCATAACAAGGACTCATAAGCACCCTTTAGACTAAAAGACAAGACTCAGCTTTCCTATAGGAATCACAAATCAGGTACTATCTAGGAACCACATGAAAGAAGGACACAAACCTCCAAATGGCCAAAAGTAAGGCATAAACTTAGTCTATGGAACAAAATCAGTAAGGGTAAAACCACTCAAGCCAGAATAAATAAAGTAAGCAAGAATTAAGTCATAGCCATGCCCAAGTTAACATAATCCAACTAGGCAGGGAATAAAATAAAACCATGTCAAAAATAGAGCTTAAAGTAGCTCACTGGAAACACGCTACCCAAGTCCACAAGTCGAATGAAAAAAAACAGTTAGAAGATCTACTGACAAGCCTCACTAAGACATCCATAACTAGGGTACTCCCTATCCCAAAAACTAAGCCCTATGCAAGCATAACAAGAACCACTAATATCACCATCCGTCCTAACTGACTGCTAAGGTGAGGCTGCAATCACTGTAACTGTATGGCCCAAAATTATGGAAAACCTATAGCCTAATTTCCTGGTTCATCATCTCATAACAACCTCGGGTACTAATCTAACTAGGAACACAAGCTAAACTATTCTGGCAACTATGGCCCTGCGGACCTAAAGATGCACCCTTGACAGGCTGACTACTCTGAGTACTAAGCCTCTATCGGCTGATTGAGAAACGATATGCAGAGACTGGCTGGACTAACCCAACTAGATCTTTTGTTGACACCAAAATCTCTGTCTATCATCTCGTTCAGTCAAAAATTAGGTATTACTGGAAGCATTCTGAGAACTCAAAGAAAGAGCTGGGTGGGCTGGACCCAAACTCTGGCTACTCTGCCCAGGTTTTTGTGATAAAAGAACCTTAGGAAAAGGGAAATTTATGGCCTCATGTCCAAACCCTTCACCTATAATGAAACCCCCCAGGATGTTCATCCCTCAGGTCTCGAGATGGATCATAACTAGTGTTCATCGTCTGGAGGACTTCCTAACCACCAACTCCATAGGTCTCATAAAAAGCCTCTTCAAGGGCCACCAACTGTCTGAAGATCTATCCAAGGGTAAGTCTTACTATTACCAAGTGCTCTATCATTGTACGGGGCAAAAAAACCAATCCTTTGAAAAAGTCCAACACCCTTCAATATCTCATAGTATACAGTTGGGGATATGTCTATCCATCTTGTCAAATGATGTTTCATAGTCCTAAATGGTCAAAGACTCCCACTGGAAACCAACACACTCATCCTCAACCAATGCTCCTCTCAATACACCCACTGGTGCTTTTGATAAATGCTAGCGCTTTGCAAAACTAGCATGATAGTAGCCTTTGCTAGAGCCCAAGTGACTCCCATACTCAGTGTCTATTAATGGAGTCTTCTGGTTCTCACTTTTAATTTTGAAACTCCAGGTATGCGCGTGAACATCTCATTGTTGCCCACAGAGGGTTTCTTCATAGTCATCTGGAAAGAGTAGAGCAGAATGAATGATAGTAAACCCAATAACCATACAACACATGTAAGTAGTCAAGAAGTGAAAGACTTTCCTAAAAAGTTTCTTATGGCCTCCTGATGATAGCATACAGACCTCTATGTACCAATCTATGGGATTTTACCAAACACTTGCACCTATAAACCTCCGACACCATTCTGTTATATTTATATAAATGGTTGTTGATGATGTTGCTGCTTTCCTTCTAGAAATACTAGAAGGAGAATCATTACACCGGGGGAGCATAAAGAGTAGATTATCAGTACTTGCTAACAGTATATTATCAGTACTTATTATCCAAGCCTCAACCCTTTCTGACAATTTCTCAGCTCGAGCACCAGAATAAGACAAGGGGACGAAGAAGGAGAATAAGAAAGAGAAATAAATGTCCCCGAGAAGCCTGTAGATGAAGAAGAGGATCCATATTTTTATGGTTTAATAGATTTATATATGGTTAATTGGTATATGCTTTTACTATTATGTCACAACCTAAAAATCGAGTTATGATTGCTTCTACATACCACTTTTAGACAACCAAAAGGAAAAGAGAAGAGAGATGAAAGAAGAAACAAAAGTAGAACATGAAAATAGACAATCAAAAATAACTACCCAGGACCTAGTATACTGGTTGTAGAGAATCTATACACAGAAAAGTATAACAAACAACCCACAATGGGAAAAAATAATAAATTATCTATCCAGACTCCAACTAGAGCAGTTATGAAGACAAAAGGAAGATCATCTAGCATAAACATTGACTGCTCACCCAATCTCATAAAACAGTACCAAACTAGATCGCATGATTACGTCTGTTCTGATGACCCTTGCTAAGACCTATATCACAAAAGATACAAAAGTGTAGCATAACTGCCAAAAAAATAAAAACCCACTAGGCATTATAAGCAGACCGATAATAAGTAACTACAAGCAATGTAACATGGATCAAAAGCAAATAGGATAATAGCACATAATGTACAATAGGAAAAGGTAACCGCAGTAATAGGTAGTAAGTTTGGTGATGGATCAGCTATCAATGTGTCCATTATTTGCTAATAAGTATGAAGGGAAGTCACTATCAAGGTATAGCACAAAGAACCTAGACCATAATAAAATCATGACCAAATGTGACACGTACCGTGGAGCTCAAAAGTTTGATGCAATGGTATTTTATGTTGCATATTACACTTAAAACCCGAGAAATAATGTATGTTCTTGAGTAACAATAATGTATTTTAATGCATTTACTAAGTATTTGCAGGGTTAAGTTGATATAAGGAAGTTTGGAGTAATTGTATGAAAAAGGGCAAGTTTTGCATAATTAAGAGACATTTTCCCTGTCACCAGATGGCTCATCTAAACCAACCACCCAACTGGAATGACACTGGTTTTAAGGACCCAGACAGACGATGGACCAAATGAACCATCTGGAAATAGATAATTCTCCTGATCCCTTCATCCAACGGATGCTTTACTAGATGAAAACGAAAACCCACCATCTC
The DNA here is from genome assembly GCA_039654485.1 of Withania somnifera. Lineage (NCBI taxonomy): Eukaryota > Viridiplantae > Streptophyta > Magnoliopsida > Solanales > Solanaceae > Withania > Withania somnifera. The sequence continues at coordinate 10,738 of JBDJHY010262760.1, forward strand.
AAACAGACATTCCATTTATTTGGAGATGGTACACCCAAAGCTTTTGCCTCATGTTAAGTCCTCTGTATAAGGGAGGTAAAATAAGGAAGACCATAAAGTCCTTCTATAACCAAGCTATTCGTCTAAGGTTTCGCCCAAGCTGAACAGAGGCCCAGTCTAGGTTTCTGATATTGCACTTACCCCCACACTCTATAAATAGCAAAATTAATGTAGTTTTAAAGAGACTTCTATAGAAGGATTTTTTATAGACTTTTGAAGAGAAACTTAAGACTTGTGAATTTATGGTTTTGATACCTATATTCTTTTAAGAACACAAGTGGGGAATTCCTTGATCATCATTCGGCAATTAATTGGAAGTTTAACTCTGTAGTATATTATTCACTGATTTACAATTTTATTATTATATGTTGATATCGATGAAGGGCTAAAACCCCAACCCTAGGGTTGCGAAGAACCATGGGTTAAGATGCATTAAGATTGATACATATGGTTGTTGCATCTATTCCAATATATGAATATAATCTCTATAATAAATGAGTTTTAGTGGTTCCAAACACTAGAACACGCCTAGGTTTAACCAACACTAACCTTGTGGTTAAAACTGGTAGTTGAGATTATGCTAAGAGATTCAGTGCGTTAACCCTCATCTAATGGTTATTGTTGTTGCAAGAGTAATCATCTTGAGTTACAATGATAAGCACAACGCACTCCTTCATATCCCTAACCTGGTGTAAAAGAGATTTATCTAGGATTAAAGGTTGAGAAACACTTAGCTAAGTAGCGTTGGACTTATACGTAGCTCTATGTTTAGGAAAGATTGTGCAACCGTATAAGCTTACAGTCCAAAGGTTTGTTGAACCCTAGTGAACATAAACATAGGTTAATAAAACACTTGAATAATTCTATAATCACAAGCACTAACAACGAACATTCTTATACACATAAACCCCTTTTTTACTCTCCGTTTATCACTAGAAAGAAACACTAACTATTAGCTACTAGTACTAGGCGTAAATCCGATACCATATTCCCTGTGGAATCGATCCCAACCTTGTTGGGTTCTATATTTGAACAATAATCGCTTATGCTTCAGTGGTGGTGTAATTTGAGCATTATCAACCATAAAAAATAAGGACCAATAAGAGAAAGAGGAACACAGGGAATATAACCATTGAATGTAATAGTAACTAAGGCAAAGAAAGTAATTAACAGCACAGAAGGGTAGCCACAAAGCCTAGCTAGAAACCAACACATCAGCACATAAGTAACCTAATAGGACTTCTTCCATAAGATCGAGGAGTGTAACCAAATGCATAGGTATGAAATACAAAGGTGTACTAAAAAGTAAATAATGGTTGTATACGCCCTCCCCGGTACAAACACTCTACAGAAATGGACCCACAAAAACTTCCCCGTATACTTACTCATCCTACTCTAGTATACTCCTCCCTCGAGCAGTAACTCCTAGCTAGTAGCAATATCTCAAGCGTAGGTGGCCATAGGTTCCGTGGAGGATCTAGGCCCAAGGGCAAAATCATCATAAAATTCCAACTAGTAGCATTATCATCATGGAAAATTTTCAACACTTGGTCTCTACCCGTATATCATATCTCAGTGGAAACCTCAAGTCAGCAATGTAGACGAAATCCAAATCTCAATAAAATCCAACAGTCCCCATGTAGGCAATATCTAGAAATCATAATGATAGTGAAAAAATGGGACCAAATGGTATGAGAAAATAGCTCCATACTAGTCATAAGGTCAATCGTGGAAGATGTAAATATATAAGAAATGAGTTTTTGATTATTACTCTGTCAAAATAAAGTTACCTTTTAAAGATATTAGTGCATGCTCGCAACCTAAAATAAAATAAATAGACTAAACTGGTCTAAGGTTTCTAACTGGAATCTATAAAATGGATGTCAAGCCCTAGTCCCAAGTTACATCATCTCCTATCCTAACTACGGTCTTGAACTATAAGTATTCACACCAAAGATGTCACAACTGCAGAGAGGGAACCGGTTAAGGTCTAAGTACATACCCATACAGGGGAAAACATGAAGTTATCATAGCTCAGTATAATATAACTCACTCTAAGGCTCGCACCGGGCTAGGGTACAATACCATCACACAGGGCTTCTAACTATCCAGAAAAGATGTATCCAACTTATATTGTCTCTAAAGCCACCAACTTGAACCAGGGGATAGCTAATAAGCTTTAACCACTAGTATAATTCCCTTCCCAACCTCACTACATTCCAGAGTTAGCATACAAGGAATACGCACCAAAGTTTATACTCCTCCCTTAACCATACTATGTTCCAAAGTCATTATTGGCACGCAGGTAGGGCAACATAGACCCAGGGTTAGTAACTAAGCTACAAGCTAGCTAAATAGGCCATAGCTAAAATAATAGACATAGCGGGGCACTAATTAGTAATCTCATCCCCGAGCTGGCATTTTACCATACATATACTACATTAATACCCATTCTGAAGAAAGTAGATTGTAGCCTATATGGCACTGAAGAAAACTTCACAAGTCGTACTGGAATAAGCTGAGAATCTCAAATGAGCTCTTCACCGCAAAAAGCTATAAAAAATGTAATCTATAAGTCAACAGGAGTAAAACAAGACTCATATTTCTATATAATTAGAGGAGTCAAAATCCAAACTACAAACAGGTTTGTAAATCCTAATAGATTGAAAAAATGAAATATTTACATGTAGAGAACAACCCATACATCATATGGTACAAAATAGGGCTCAAACTAAAGATAGAAATTAATATACAAGCTCAAAAAGTTTATGCAATATAGAAAACCTTATTAAAATAGAGAAAATGATGAATTTTACCTGGTAGAAACGATCATAGGATCTCAAGAATGGAATTACACAAATTAAAATTATGTTAAAAGTCCTTAAACCTATTGTTTTAGCTCTAGAATATGGAGGAAATTGGGAAAAATTTCATCCAAAAATGAAGAAAAAGGCTTTATATTGGCCTTCCAGGCAGTTACACAATCGCGGATTAGGCTACGCAATCGCGACCCTTGGCCGCCTCACTCCCAAGATCGTGGTCGTATGCCCTGTAATTGTGATTTATACTAGGTATGGATTACGCGATCATGGCCAAGGCCGCACGATCGTGACCTTTGGTGCCTATCTAGCCTCAATTTGAATAATTGAGGCTCAAAATATAAATAGAGTCCGATTTCAATAATCTATATATGAAATATTTATGTAATAGATATTTCAGACTCAAAGAAATTGATGAACTGGAAATTACGGATCATATGAGCTGAGTAAGGCCCGAAGTAGAAATAATTAAAGAAATTTAAATTGTAAAACTTCAAGGGAACCAACCTACCAATCCTAGCAAGTCACAAACGACTTGGAACAGTTAAAAGAATGCTCTAAATACAAAAAAAATAATGGGAAATCACAAAAATTGCCCTAAGGGCCATTACACGTTATGCTATTATGCAAAAATTAATTTTGTATAATATAATGATTATTCTGGATCTACTATTACTTAGATCAATCATATTTAATGATGAATAGAGTGGTTTTGGCATATTATAGTACTTGATCTTGGTCTTGATTATTATGGATCTATCTTCTGTAATTGCTGAAAATTTTCAGCATTGCTTGTCCATCTTCAACAACTACTGAAGCTATTCATTGGATCTAACCATATTTTACTGAGAAGTTTGACTATTAATTCATTGGATTAATCACATTACATTTAATGGTACGTTTTTAGTATATTATGGGACTTGAGCTTATACTTGGTGGTAATATAATACGATACTTAGGACTCAGCAATTGTTAATCTATTTTCAGCAATTGTTGAATTTATTCATTAGATAAATCAATTTAATTGAGAAATTTGACTACTAATTCATTGGAGAAATATCATTTAACAATAAATATAATGGTATATATATATATATAGGACTTATTCTTAGACTTGGTGGTGATCCCATACGATGAGATAGTAATTTAGATAAAATAGACGATATATCGAGTAGATGCACGCATAGTCGACTTTAATTGAGAAACTTGACTACTAATTCATTGTATCAATCTCATATAAAGATAAATATATTATTTTTGGTATATTATAGGACTTTTTCTTGGACTTGGTGGTTATATAATACGAGAAGATAGTAAATTGGGTAAAATAGATGATATATCGAGTAGTTACAAGCATAGTCGACCTAAATTGAGAAACTTAACTACTAATTTGTTGGATAAATCTCATTTAATGATAAATATCTTGGTTTTGGTTATTATATTACTTTGTATTGGACTTGGTGATGATCTAATACGATGAGATAGTAATTTGGAAAAAATAGATGATATATCGAATAGTTGCACGCGTAGTCGACCTTAATTGAGAAACTTGACTACTAATTCATTGGATAAATCTCATATATCTATTGGTTTTGGTATATTATAGGGCTTGGGATTGGATTAGTGGTGATATAATATCATAAGATATTTAGGATTCCTCAATTGCTAATCTATTTTCAGCAATTGTTGATCAATTTTCAGCAATTTTTGACTTTATTCATTGGATAAATCAATTTAATTGAGAAACTTGAATACTAATTCGTTGGTTCATTCTTATTTAATTATAAATATAGTGGTACTCATATATCATAGTACTTAGGCTTGGACTTGGTGGTGATATAATACTATGAGATAGTAATTTGGGTAAAATAGACGATATATCGAGTAGTTGCATGTGTAATCAATCTTAATTGAGAAACTTGACTACTAATTCATTGTATCAATATCATTTAATGATAAATATATCGAATTTCATATATTATAATACTTGTTCTTGGACTTGATGGTGATGTAATACGATAATATAGTAATTTGGGTAACATAGACGATATATCGAGTAATTGCACGCGTAGTCGACATTAATTGAGAAACTTGACTATTAATTTGCTGGATCAATCTCATTTAATGATAAATATATTAGTTTTTGTATATTATAGTACCTTTTCTTGGCCTTCGTGGTGATCTAATACGATAAGAGACTTAGGATTCAACAATTATTGATATATTTTCAGCAATTGTTGATACATTTTCAGCAATTACTGATCAATTTTCAGCAATTCTTGAACTAATTCATTGTATAAATCAATTTAAATGAGAAACTTGACTAGAAATTTGTTGGATAAATATCATTTAATGATAAATAGAGTGGTATTGATATATTATAGGATTTAGACTTGACTTGGTGGTGATCTAATATGATGAGATAATTTGGGTAAAATAGACGATATATCGAGTAGTTGCACGCCTAGTCGACCTTAACTAAGAAACTTGACTACTAATTCATCAGATCAATCTTATTTAATGATAAATATATTGTTTTTGGTATATTAAAGGGCTTGGTCTTGGACTTGATGGTGATCTAGTACAATGAGATAGTAATTTGGGTAAAATAGAAGATATATCAAGTAGTTGCTCACGTAGTCAACCTTAACTGAGAAACTTGACTACTAATTCATTGGATCAATCCCATTTCATGATAAATATATTTTTTCTGGTATATTATAGGACTTAGGATTGTACTTGGTGGTGATCTAATATGATGAGATAGTAATTTGGGTAAAATAGACGATATATCGAGTAGGTTCATGCGTAGTCGATCTTAATTGAGAAACCTAATTACAAATTCATTAGATCAAATCTTAGTTAATGATAAATATATTGGTTTTGGTATGTTATAGAACTTGAGATTGGACTTGGTGGCGATCTAATACGATAAGAGACTTAGCATTCAACAATTGCTGATCTATTTTTAAAAATTGCCGATCAATTTCTAGCAATTTCTTATATATTTTCAGCAATTTCTGAATTCATTCATTGGATAAGTCAATTTAATTGATAAACTTGACTACTAATCCATTAGATCAATCTCATTTAATGATAAATAGAGTGTTATTGATATACTATAAAACTTAGGCTTGGATTTGGTGGTGATCTAATATGATGAGATAGTAATATGGGCAAAATAGATGATATGTTGAGTAGTTGCATGCGTAGTCGACTTTAATTGAGAGCTTGACTACTAATACATTGGATCATCTTATTTTATGATAATATATTGGTTTTGTTATATTCTAGGACTTGCACTTGGACTTGGTGGTAATCTAATACGATACAAGACTTAGAATTCAGCAATTCTTTATCCTTTTTTTTTGCAATTGCCGATCAATTTTTAGCAATTGTTGATCTGTTTTCAACAATTGCTGAATTCATTCATTGGATAAATTAATTTAAACTTGACTACTAATTTGTTGGATCAATCTTATTTAATGATAAATCTCTATTGATATATATAGGACCTAGACTTTGTAATTTAGGTAAAATAGACGATATATCGAGTAGTTGCACGCGTAGTCGACCTTAATTGAGAAACTTGACTACTAATTCATTGGATCAATCTCATTTAATGATAAATAGGGTGTTATTTATATATTATAATACTTAGGGTAGGATTTGTTGGTGATCTAATACAATGAGATAGTAATTTGGGTAAAATAGATGATATATCGAGTAGTTGAATGCGTAGTTAACTTTAATTGAGAAACTTGACTACTAATTTGTTGGATTAATCTCATCTAATGACAAATATATTATTTTTGGTATATAATATAATTTTTTCTTGGATTTGGTGGTGATCTAATACGATGAGATAGTAATTTGGATAAAATAGACGATAATCAAGTAGTTGCACGCGTTGTCAACCTTGATTGAGAAATTTGATTATTAATTCGATGGATCAGTCATATTTAATGGTAAATAAAGTGTATATGACTTGGGCATAGACTTGGATGTCATCTAATACAATTGGAGACTTAGGTTTAAGCAATTGCTAATTTATTTTCAACAATTGTTGATCAATTTTTACAGCAATTGTTGATCATTTTTCAGCAATTGCTGAAGTTATTAATTAGATCAATTATATTTAATTGAAAAATATTACTATTAATCCACTAGATAAATCACATCTAATGGTAAATAAAGTGATTTTGGTATATTATATGACTTGGGCATAGATTTTGAGGTGAGTAATACAATGAGAGACTTAGAATTCAGCAATTACTAATCTGCTTTAAGCATTTTCTTGTACATCTTCAACAATTTGAAAACTTGTATTCTTTTTTTTTTGTTATGTGTGTGTGTGATGTTTTAAAAAAAATTCATAAGAATTTATGGTGATTGTTATGATGTTCTTAAGATTTTTGTTATGTTATAAATTACCTTACTTTGCTTTATTTTTTCTCCTTGTTATTGATGTCAAAGGAGGAGAAATTTCTTAAGTAGTAATTTAAAAAAGATTCAGGAATTGCTAAGACATGTTCAACAACTACCAAAACTGTTTCTTATATTTTCAGTCGTTACGGAACATGACTCAGCAATTGTTGGATTTTTTCAGTTACAATTTAAGCAATTTCTTAGAAATATTTGGCAATTGCTGAATCTTAAAACAGAATCATATGATTATTTTTTCTTAACTTACAATATAGATATTTCAACACCATCAATTGCATTATTACATAATAAGATATCAAGTCCATTATTAATACATAGCATTCAATGAGGACATTAAATAACAAACAAAATAATCTAAGAAATCTATTTATGTGGAGCATTTTGCTCCGATCATGTTGTTCTTTTGTGTCCGACCCTTTTACATATGGAACATTCACTACAAGGAAAATGACCTTTAGTGACCAAAAAATAGTGACCATGTTAATGTTGGTCACTAAAGAGTGTCTTTGGTGACAAAAAAAATGAGTTCACCATTTTTTTGTCAACATGCTAAATTTAGTGACTAAAAATAAAGTCGTCACTAAGTAGTCACTAAACGTTTTGATTTAGTCACTAAAAATCATTTTAGTCACTAAATTGGTCACTAAACAATTTGGAGGGGAGAAAATTTCGCCAAATTGACTAATTTGGTCATTTATTTTAGTAACTGGATTTACGTTGGTCACTAAATACAACTATTCATTTATATAGTGACCAAATATGTTTAGTCACTGATTTATGATATGTTAGTGACTCGTATATTTGGTCACTAAATGATTTGGAGGGAAAAAAATTCCGCCAAATTCAGCAGTTTGGTCAGTTATTTTAGTGACCCAATTTAAATTGGTCACTAAATTCAACTATTCATCCATTTAATGGCCAAATTTATTTAGTTACAGTTTTATGATATATTAGTGACTCGTATATTTGGTTCACTAAATGATTTGGAGGGAATAAATCTGGACAAATCGGCCAATTTGGTCAGGGATTTTAGTGATTGAATTTATCTAGGTCACTAAATACAACTATTCGTCCATTTAATGACCAAATTTATCTAGTCATTAATTTAAATTTGATCACTAAATAAAAAATTTTGTTAAATCTGGAAAGTAGTTCCATAAAACGACGTCGTATTGAATTGTATGAAAAAATAAAATATTTTAAAAATCTTGAAATGACATTGTTTTTATTGTAACAGAACGACATTGTTTTGAGATTATTCCATTATTTTTTACCAATTAATACAACGTTATTTTATTATGCTTAAAAAAATTTAAAAAAACAAAAAATGTGAAAAGGCAAATACAACGTCATTTTCTTATTATGTAATCAAAAAAAAATCTTAAAACAACGTAGTTTTGAATTCTTTTCTTTCTAAATTAGGGGTATTAATTAAATTTTCAAAATTATATTATGTCACCCGAAAAATTTATGAAATTCTCCCAATATTTATTTTAAATGTAAAGTTTGATAAAAAAAACTATATCTATAAGAAATACGACTTAGTTTAAAATTAATTAAAAACTCTTATTTATAAGATTATTAATAAAATATAAGTTTACGTATTCAATAGGGGTGGTAACCGAGCCAGTCCGGTTCCGTTCGGACCAGTTGGTCCTTGGACCGGCCATGCTCCGATCGGGTCCGAGCTGGGTCTATTCTGGGCTAGGTCAAAATGGGTCGATCCAATCCGGTCTAAAATTCTTATTCCGGACCGGCCCAATCCATGTGAACAGTGTCCAGTCCAACCCGTTGTGAATAGTGATTTTGTTTTATAAAAAATAAAATTAAATGAATTTAATTAATACAAAATATATATTTATATAGTTTAAATTTAAAATTAGTACGAATATACTAGAGTTATTAATAATATTTACATATAAAA
>JBDJHY010262770.1:0-10477 GCA_039654485.1 Withania somnifera
TTTTTTCCCAAGAAAGCATACCTTAGATTGATGGGTAAGACTTTCAGCTCCAACTTGGGATCATTTTCAACCGATGGATTTATAGAAGGCCCAAGGGACATATTCAGTAGACTATACATAATTCTCTTAGTGTAAATGCTAGCAAGGTTAAATATCTGGATAAATTTGTGAGCTTCTATCTCCATTAGTTTCTTGCCCGTGATTGCCCTTACTAGAGGATCACTACTGACCGGTACTGACACTTCATTGCCTGCGTCATATGTTGTGATTCCCGATAACTCCTCATATATTGCAGGTAACTTTAGGGCCTTGTAAAAGTTAAACTCTCCTACTTTTTCATGTGCCCTCATAGTGAATCGCCATGTTGCCATATCAATTAATGTACGGCTTGTGGCAAAAAATGGATGCCCCAAAATAGATAGGACTTTCGAATTTGGATTAAAATAAAAAATAATAAAGTCCACAGTAAAGATCAAAGACCCTACCTTCACCAGCACGTCTTCCACTATTCTAAGAGGTCTAACTAAAGATCAATCAACTAACTGTAGAATAATAATGGTGTGGCTTGGAGTATCCAAAACCATTTTCTTGAAGTAACAAGTTGGTATGAGATTTATGCTTGAACCCAAATCGCATAACCCTCTAACGTTGAGACCATAAACAATAGTAATTTGAATGGTTAAACTACACGAATCTTTTTGCTTCGTGGGTAACCTATTTTGAATGTGCGATATGCACTCTTGAGTAACAATCGTTGTATCTTTCTCATAAAGATGATCTTTGTTTTCCACAATCGCTTTGACATACATGAAATACTTGGGAATCCCCTACAATACGTCAATCAAAGGCAAGTTTATATGAACTTTCCCTAATAATTCATTGAACTTCTGGAATCCCTCTTCTTCTTTCTTTTTTTAATATTTGCGAAAGCTGTGGTGGAGGTCTTACAATAGTTGTAGAACCCCAAGCTTTAGTGTTTTGTTCATTGCCACTGTCGACCGTGTCACTTCTTCTTTCTACATCTTTAAAATCTTTATTTTCCTTTTGAGGCACTAACTCATCCAACTACATTTCGCTTCTTGTTATGACTGCATTTACCTGTCTTGATTCTTGGTCTGTGTTTCCAGGGAGACCCCCCTGGGGCATTTTATTTTGTGAGACAACCAATTATCTGATTTTTCCTTTCCAAATGATGTGTAGCCATTTTCTAATTTTTCATACTTTCTTCTAGGCTTGCTAATCTCTCACTATCTCGTGCCTTCCCCTCCAGTAACTTTTTCAGTAACTCTTCTGTACTATTACCTAGCTTCATATTCTGTGAAAAACCATAATTTTGTGGATTGAATTTGGGTGCCTATTAATTTGAATGATGGTTTGAATACTGAACTAGACCCTACTGAAGTTGTTGAATCTGATTTCCACCCCAAGAGAAATTTGTGTTGTTTCTCCAGCTTACATTATAAGTGTTACAGAAAAATTGTTGTCCTTGGCCCCTATGTGTTCCTATGAATTTAACCGAATTAGGGTTGGCCCTACATACATCAAAAGTATGATTGCCTCCCCTACATATCTCACAACAAATTATAGCCTAGGATTGGACTGCATTCACTATAGCCTACAATTTTTGCTATCCAAAAGATTGTGCGAACATGTTTTGGACTCCATAACCCTGAAAGTATTCTTTCTACCATTTTCTCTTAAGACGTCTCCATTCCAATCTGGATTACCTTTGGAAATCCTTTTTCAAAGTGTATACATCTCATCATATGTTGTCTCCAAGGCATTTCCCCCAACTGCTTAATCTAACAATATTTTTCATTTAGGTTCCAAGGCCTCAATAAAGTGTGCAACAATACTTCATTGTACTGCTGATGATGAGGACAATTTTTGAGGAATGATTTAAACCTCTCCCAAGATTTGTAGAAATTTTTTCCCAGATTTTGTCTGAAGCTTAGGATTTCACTCCTCAGTCGTGGTGTTTTCCCGGATGGAAGGAATTTAATCACGAGCTTAAATGTTAAGTCCTCCCATGAATGAATAGAGTTGGGTGGCTCTTTTAGCTAACCACCTTTTTGTATCAATAATAAGGAGAATGGAATAAAGTGTGTCTCACATAATCGTGTGAGACTCCACATGGAATGTAAGTATCGCTGATCTCGAGGAAATTCTAAATGTGTTGCTGCATATCCTCATGAGCGAGACCAATGAAGTTCCCTCTAGTGTGCAAAAGATGCACCATATTTTTATTTAGCTTAAATCTACCTCTAGGTGTGGTTTCTGTATGGTTGAGGTAGAATATTTGTGGCCCTTTGAATTGCCACCTCACAAACTGATCTCGGAGTTGCCACTTTAGCAGGCACTACAACTATTGGTTGATCCAGTTGAGCATGTGGAAAAGAATGAAAGAACCCCTTGGTCCTTTAATATTGATGTATAAACCATACTGGTTACTGAAAGAATTTAACCAAATCTCTAGTTCATGTAAGATTACCAGTAATAATTCCTGAAAAAAGTTAAACAGCTAAGATCAAGCTATTGACAATTGCACAACAAAAAATATCTTACAACCATCAAAAACTAATTGCCAAGTCCCAGGCAACGGCGACAAAAACCTTTTGTGCAAAAAGTCACCCGCAAGAGTACGCAATTATACAGTACAGTGGCTCTTGCAAGCCGAATGTCGAACCTACAGGGACTTGGAATTGAAAATTCATCTTGTATATGATTCTTATAAGGAACTTAATATATATGTAATTGGAAGTAACAATCGAAGATATTGATAGTTTTATATTATTCTAATGTAACTAAGGATCTTTAAATGAGACTTGGGGTGAAACAGTCAAGTAGTGTCGATATAAGCAAATGTTCAGCACTATGGAATTGCACACATCAATATATCATCTTAGTTTTACATTAACATCATTATTTCCCTAATTGTTGATTCTTGGGTTGAAATTATGATGAGGGATTGATTATCCTATATTCACTATTTATATATTCACAAAACTACTTCGAACGACCTCTGTGGTGGTGACTTAACATAAATACATTATTGTTATCTTCTCGATTTAACCAAGTGAGTCACTAAGTATACAATCATATATTAATTGAAATTTATGTTCGTCATTCCTATATTAGATTCAACAAACACAATCTCACTCTATACATTTCCTTTCCACTCATAAAATTATCAGATAGGTAGACTATAGAGCTATATAATTATTATAATAGTTGTCAAGAGATTAGAATACAATAATTCTAGGTGTAAGAACAATCAATAATAAGAAATAAGTACTAGTTTATATAAAAACCAATACAATACAACATGTGCTAGACATATACCTAGAACAAGGGTTTGTAGTCAAGAATAACCATGTTCAATTAAGAAAATAACATCCATAACATTCACATGCATAAATTGAATGATAAATGTAACCCTAGGTTGCTTGAATATCTTTCGTACTTGATGTTTTCAATATCCAAGAGCTGCGCATTCCCCAAAAACATCAACTTAGGCTTATATAGATACCCAAGTAAAAAGACCAATTTTCCCCCAACTAGTCCTGGAAGTTGAAGACACATGCTACCGCATTGAATAGGGGATCACGAGGTGAACCCATTTGTGATGGGCAAGCCATTACATCATGATCCCTATCGTGATAGGGCTTATTGTCCTGCATTTTTTCCCTGCTCATCCTAGCTTCAATTCCCTCTCGATATTTATTCCTCATGGATCCGAACATACCTTAGCATCTTTGACCTTGAATACAATGGAATTGGAAGACGGAGGAAGAAAGGAAGACTAGAACATGTTAAGGGAAAAGGAAGAAGAGCAGCCGTTTTGTTTTAGAATAAGGAAATAAGGGTTGGGGTATTTAAAGTATCCAACCGGGGAAGGAAGATCTGGAGGATTAAATTATTTTTAGACCCATAAACACTCAACCTTGAAGTGATACGTATCGTGATGGAGTATTATGCTAAACAGTGTCTCATCACGATATGCATCAACTCGTGATACCTCTTATGATGGCCAACCCCATATTCCAGAGTCTAGTCAGGATAAACATCACGTCGTGATACATACCATGATGGAACTCCCAGTAACCAAAGGGGCACAATGATAAGAATCACATCGTGATGCCTGTTGTGATGGAACTCTAATTATCTAGAGTCTCACCATGATAAGCATCATGTCGTGATGCCCATCTTAGTGGGACTCTTATCTATCTAGAGTCTCACCACGATAAGCATCACGTCTTCATACTTGGTATTTTTTAGTAAAATTTCATCCTAAACATACTTTAGCTTCCATATCTTCATGTGCCTATCAAACATAAGAAAAGTGATTAAAACAAAGACATAAACAAAGAAAAATAGTTAAAAATACTCGGTCCAAAGGTCCCCTCCCTCGGAAATAAACCAAAAAGGTAAAGCAAGGGGTGGATGAAGTATGATTTTACTAAAATTTAAAATAAAACTCATATAACATAAGTCACCCTAAAATAGTATAGGAAGATATCCCTCCCCACGCTTAATCTTTTGTCCGTCCTCGAACAATCACTAAATCTAAACCACCTAAAGCATCCCAAGAAAACCACCACGTTGGTTGATACAAACAATAAATCCATATACAATTTACAAAATCAAGTATACCTTCCCTTATAATTGAGAAAAATATAAAAACAAATAACGAAATCCTAACCTCCTAGCCTCATGGACATACTCTAACTCATCAAATTTAAGTTTCTCTCCTCGTCTTGTCAAAAAAATTTAATAAAATCACCTATCTATCGTAAAACATGTGCCCTCATAAGAAGAAATAGTCCACACACTTAATTCAAAGAATCAAACATAATTGACTTCACACCTAAGAACAACTCTCGCACTTAGAAAGAATTTGCATGTATAAAAGAAGTACCATAGGCTTGACAATCATGTACATCTCCACTAATTAAGCCTAATCAAATAGAATCAAATAGGACATTGACAGGTAGTAATTTTGGCTAAGGGTTTGGTAGGAAAATTATATAATAGTGACATGCACTTACCTAAGCACTTTTCACTTTTTAAATTTCATCACACATTATTTCTTCACTTTGTTTTTTGTTAGCTCTATCTTCAATTATATTCATTAGTTATCTTATTAGATCAAGAATGCTTTGATCAATTTTCTTTCTCTTCTTTTTCTTTTCTTTTTCAATAACGATTTTCACTTCATATTCTCTCAACGAGGGCCTTTTAACAACAACAACTTCCATTGGTCACCTTTTACACTTTTCCATCCCTTTCTTTAGATTCAATAATAAAAAATCAGTCTACACTATAGTGCTAAAGGAAGAAGTGTGCAAAGACTAGGGATTCAACAAAACGATCAAGGTAGAAACACTGCTACAAAAGAATAGGCTACATGTTCAAAGGGGCTGACTAGTGATACAGTATCTGAATAGGCTAAAATTCACAAAGCATATTAACGAGGTCCTATATCATCTTCTAATCAAAGCAACACTTTTATTTCATTTCCATAACATGCAGGGCAAGTTCTACACTAGGATATAAAACGTGAAATATGCAAGAATCCTCACCTCACATGGCACAAGTCTAAATAGAGATGGATCAAGCACTTATTGGAACGTATTACTAAAGCTCAAGCCTAAAATATTTATATCAAACCAGTCAATGTAGACTTATTTCTTCCTAAAAAAATAAAAATTAAACTACTTATAGAAAACTAAAACTATTCCTAAAAAGAAAGAAAAATACTTTAAATTATTGGTTCAAAGGTCCCCTCCCTCAAAAAGAACTGATAAGAAAAACCAAGGGGTGGATGAAGTATGCTATTAATAAAAATTAAAATAAAACTCATATAACATACTTCACCCAAAAATAAAATAGGAAGATATCCCACCCCACACTTAAAATCATGCTTTATCCTCAAAGCAATAAAAAATATAAAACAAGGGTTGGAAATACTGCCTGAGGCCATAGGCCGACACATTAGTAACTCATGGCATGAGATACTCAGACTTCTCTTATTTCTAGTTCTTCATGTGGGCACCTACACTTATTTCCAACCATCAAGGTAACTTTTGTAATCTTTGAATGTCCTTATCGTAAGTTCGGGTTCTTAGACTTTCTCTAACCTGCAAGAAAATAAAAAACAACACAAAATCAAAAGGTGATAAGATAAAAATCCTATGCTACTAATTGGGTTGCCTCTCAAAAAGCATCTTATTTAATGTCGCGGCACAATCCTTCAACTTTTTCATCCACCTTGAACTTAAAAATTTTACCGCTAACTTCTTTTCTATATTTCATTCATGCTCAAGGTGCTTAGGTAGAAAGATCAAGGAACCAAGCAATGAATATTGCATTTTATATTTATTGTCCCTTAAGTGAGGAATGTATTTTTCTGATTCAGGCACAACAAACTCAACAATATAAACATAGTGTTCCTCCTCCTTAGATTCTTATATAAGCTCAGCTAGTTCAATTAATAAATCACTATCTAGACATAATATAGAGAAATGATTGGAATGAGGCCTAATGCGCCCAAACTGATGAATTGTACTATTATTCACATCCTCACATAATTTTTGTATACTCTCCTCAACAATAGAACTTTACGAAAAGTATGATCAACTAATAGCATTACCCGTTTTACCTCCTCAATTTGGTGTAAAATTAACTTCTCAGCCTCACAGAACTTTAGCTAAATTGTTGTGTGTCAAACACATAAATATTTACACACAACTCATCTTTCAAGTTGAGAATATCTAAGCAAAACCTGTCAACCTGATGAAGGAGTTTAACTAGTCTTTCAATCAAGTATGGTATTGCATACTCTATGCTTCTATTGAGATTCCCAAGTTGACCTAATAATTTCTTGTGCGAATCCATACTATAAAGAATACAAGAATCGTTAAAAATTTCATTATCAAGATTTTGGGTTGGGTAACAACACACAGGGAGCTCATTCCAATGGCTACCACAAAACTCACAAGATTGAGATGGTGCACACAACTCACCCTCGAGAATATATTAACATTGTTGCCAAAAGTGAGGTCCTCTACAATATGGACAAGCATTCATAAAACAAGAATATTTATCACTCCACACTTTTTCATGCAAAGAAGTCATCTCAAAGAGACTTATATTTTATTATTTATTTATTTTTTTGAAAAAAATAAAATAATAACAGTTAATAATTATACAGAAACATATATATATACAAAAATATAAATAAATCAAAAGAAAAAGTTTAACCCAAAAAAATATTAATTGCCAAGTCCCGGACAACAGTGCAAAAATCTTATTACGTTTAAACGCGCACGCAAGTGTACGTGATTGTATAAGTAATGTAGTGGCTCTTTCAAGCCGAATGTCGAACCCATCAGGACTTTTCTTAACTAGATTAAACTAATTCTAATTATTATTTAAGTGGAGAGTTTGCAGAGATATATTTGGGAATGTAATTAAACTAAGAATGATAAAATTAACTAATGGACAATAATCTATAGATGACTATATTTTTACTCGATCAATGAATGAATCGAACTAGGGTTATGGAATTGCTACCACTCATATTTAATTAAGTAATTAATTAACTTGAATTATCTAATTGTTGGTTTTAGGGGTTTATCTATGAGTACAGAATGATCATCCGCTAATCACTATCTATACAAATCTCACAACTACTTCGATTGACTTGTGTTGTGTTGATTTAGTTTAGATGCATATAGTTATCTTCCCCATACGAACCAAGAGAGGAAAAATAAGTACAAGATCTCGTCTAAGTTGCGAATCATATTCAAATATCCAACCCTGGCATAATCTATATATGAACTCACTCCTTACGTTTCTCGTTCTACCCTTCAGATTCCCGATTAGTTCACTTCCAGGTTAATAAGTTTATCTTAATGGTTTTGAATCACGAAGATACTAACATAGAAACATAAGACCACTTAAATTATAATTTTCACAAATTAAATAATAAATAGTGAAATAATCATCTTTCTAGTTAATACCAAACCCTAGAACAAGAAGAATTAATTCCACATTGATATAGAATAATCACAACAAATCATTCAAAGAAGAACGTAAAAATATATAAATACTTAACCATATCTAGAGAAAAGTAATAAGAAGCAATAAAAAATATATAAATATAGGGGGTGGGGGTGAGGGTGAGGGATAAATATTTTAAATAAATTTGAGAATATATTGAAGCAGTTAAATAATAATATTTATTATCCATAAATATCAAACTAAAGTATTGTAAACTATAAATTAAAGTTCAAATTTTATATTAATAAAAATACTTGATAATTATGTTAAATCAGTTGATAATTTACTAAACATCAGTATTCACGATCTAATAACTTTAGATAATGAACAATGTAATAAAAAAATATGAAACACAATTTTTTACAATCATATAATTTATTATCTTTATTTACATAAATTTATTCATTAGATTGTGTTGAGGGTGGGGTGAAATGGAGGGGGAAAGTACACAATTTAAGTAAATTAATTGAGTATTATAGTTTTTCAAATTATTTATTACAAAATATATTTCATGTACCCAAAGCTCCAATGTAACCAACACAAGGAAGGACCAATAAGAGAATACAAAACCAATAACAAGCTAAGCTAATAGAAATGCATGAATAGTACCTACAAGAGATAGAAAGGGACAAAGAAACTCGACTAGCAAAAAAATCCGACCAACATCCTGTACTACTTATAGGTATAACCAGACAACCAAATAATTCAATAGGTACTCTCCCCGTAATTTCTAAAGAATACAAATCAACAAATAAGGATGCAATGCAAAGGGGTGTTGAAGAGTAAATAGTGCACGTATGCACCCTACCCGGTGCAAAAACTCTACCAGAAGCTTCTCCAAATACTTACCCCTCCTACTCCAGTATACCCCTCCCCCAGGCTACATGTCATATCCAGTAGTAGTATCTCAGGCATAGCCACCCAGTGTCAGAGGGTCTATTGGATGTAGCCCCACGTATAAAATCCTCGCAAAAAGGCCAACTAGTGGCATAGTTATCAAGGAAGAAATGCAGAAACTCGACCTGAGCCCGTATATAATATCTCAATGGAAAACATCAAGTCTAACCATGAAAGCAAATCAAGTCTCAATATAATCCAATTATCACCTCGTAGGCAATATCCAGGAACCATAGCTATGGTGAGAAAATAAGGTTACATAATGTGAGAAAATAGCTCCAAACTGCTATCACGTCATGGATACATAAGATGTATAAGAGATTAGTTTTTGGTTATTACTTTATCGGAATCAAGATACCTTTTAAAAATATTAATGCATACTCATAACACAAAACCAATCAATAGACTAAACTGGTCTAAGGCTACTAACTACAATCCATAGAATGGTTGTCAAGCCCTAATGGAAAGGTACACCCTTTCCTAGCCCAACTACAGTCTCTAGCCATGAGTAATCGTACCAAAGATGTCACAACTTCCCAGAGGATGCCTATTAAGGGCTAGGTACATACTCATACAAGGGAAACATAAAGCTATCACAACTCAAGTATAACTCACTCTTAAGATCGCACCGGGATAAGGTGCAACATTATCACCCAGGGCTACTAACTATCTAGCAAAACCGTATTCCGCTATTTACAGCTAAGTAACCACATACATACCAATCATACGCAACATCTCATGTAGAACACAGAATAATCAACCTATCTAATAGTCTATAAGACAATAATTCAATAATTCAAGAGATAACTGCTAAGCTCTAGCCACTACTATAATCCCCTCCCCAACCTCACTACATTCCAGAGACAAAGTGAAACTATGTTGAAGGTCCCTTATCCCTAAGAGAGAATAGAAAATGATAAAGCCAACTAAATAACCATAGGATAAGATAGTCACTATAACGGGGCTTCAAACTAGAAACCAACCATAAACTAGCAATTTACCATGCATATACAATACTAAATACCCAATCTGAAAGAAGTAAGTCGTAGCCTACCTAGATTCTAGTGATAACCTCGAAAAGAGTTTTAGAATACCAAAGAATCACAAACAAAGCTCAAAATTGCATGAGGCTAGACAAAACATAACACACGTATCAAAATAAGTAAAACAAGACACATATTGCTATATAAATAGCGGATCGACATCAAAACTAAAAATTGGTCCGTGAACCCTCACTACTCAGAAATATAAAATATTTTATACCACCACATAGAGCACAACTCTTAGCACACGTATCAAAATAAGTAAAACAAGACACATATTGCTATATAAACAGTGGATCGACATCAAAACTAAATAGGTCCCTGAACACTCACAACCCAGAAATATAAAATATTTTATACCACTATATAGAGCACAACTCATAGGTCGTGTGGTACAAATTAGGTCTCAAACCAACGGTATAAACTAAAGAAAAGAATCTCAAAAAGTTTATGTAATATAGAAAAAATTATAA